>CM031242.1:251541327-251781327 GCA_018340775.1 Taxus wallichiana var. yunnanensis
TCAAATTACAACTTGTAGGAAAATGATATACCTCATTGGAGGAGAGTATAATACTACACCAGCTCTCTGAACCTACTCTAGAATTATTGCCATCAAAATCCATTGTCTAAATCTGATCTTCTTCTTCGTCCATGAGGAGTGGAAAGTTTTCTTCCTTTTGTGATGTAACGAAGTAATTTCCTAGCCCACTATCTTGAAAGAGGATGTTAGCTCTTGGATCATCATATTTCCTTACTGTAAATTTTATTTTTAATTTGAAATAACTTCTTCATTTCTCCTTTCACTAGGATAGTTACAGATGACCAATCCATTTTTATTTCTCCACCTAGGTCTCTGCAAAAACTTCTACTCAACAACATACCAAAAGAGGTTAGGATATCTACCACCAAGATGGTCAAGAGTATCTTCTTATGCAGGTAGTCGCTAGTACAACCTAAGCATCCTTGATTCCATTGAATAGAATGTACCATTTACCCAGGGTCAAAGTGAGGCCAAGAGAATCTGTAACTTTTTTTGGCATCACATTATCTGAGGCTCTAGAATCTATAATGAAATTATTCAGCTGGAAACCTTTGATGAGAAGTGATAGGTAAAAAGGCTCAACTCTTTTGGAGATGGAGGCACTGAGGGATAACATGTTTTGGGAAGGTGGTATGGATGGTGTGGGTAATAGGCCTTTAGAGATTAGGCTTGAAGAAAAAGGGTTACTACCATGAACTTCCTTAATGAATATGTCAAATTGGGTAGGATGTGTTTATAGGTATTCAATCTCAGAGAGCTGAACTTTGGTTTTGCCTACATGCTCCACAAATTCAAATGGAGTTATGGTAGATGAGGAAGATGTTCTATCGAGAGGAGGGGATTTAAATGATAGTGGTTTTTTTAATTTTTGTGTTGGGTTATCCTTTTAAAATGTAGCAATTGGCTTAGAAGGAGGTGAGGATGTAGCCTTTGATTGAAATTTAGATGTTCTTGCAGAACCAGCATTTAGAAGAGAATTGTTCTTAACAACTTTTGAGTTGGGAGGAGAGTCATATAACTTACTTGGCACAGTAGTGTGATCCTTGAAAACTAGTGAATCTGATTTATCTCTAGCTGATTCCTTGGAAAGTGGTAATGGTGATCCCCTTTTGATGATCTTGTTTAGTGGAGGCTTTGAAGAACTATCTTCTTTGTTCTTCCTACTCTCGATTCTACTCTCGGTTGTAAGCTGTTGGGGCTGAAACACCATTCTTGGATTGCACATGAGTGAAAAAATCACATGAAAAACTTGGACCTTCTTCATCACCTTCCTCCTCATCATCAATGTATTCAATCAGGCCATTATGCATGCCAACCTCTTTAATTTCAAGATAGTTTTCATAGTCATCCATGCTTTCTTCTTCAGTTTCCTCAATGTTTGTTCCTTCTTATAATTCCCTAGTGTCACAGATGGCATTGACTAGTGGTGATTCAAGAGAAATCCTACGAGGAGGTGGAGAAATTCTTGGTCTATCAGGAGGATTTGGTCTCCTTGGAGCATTCCTCATTGTGATTTGTGACAGCTACTTCTTCAAAGCAACTAGGTCATTTGCCATTTTTTGGAACATTGGATCAGTGGTGACTGAATTTGAACTCTGACCTTTTTACTTCCCATTTGGTTCTTTCACTTTTCCAGAAAGAATTAGATCATCATCAATCTCAACTGCAAAGTCTTGAACACCGCCTCAATGTTCTTGGTTAGGCTCTTCTGAGGAAGAAACTAACTTTTGGTGGCAAAGCGCTGATGAAGAACTTTTTCAAGTTTTTTCTATGGGTACCACATCTTTTGGGATCCTTCTTTTCAACCTATTATACCTTGCTACAAAATCTATCATTCATTTAGAGGTCTCCTTCTTCATCTAAACCAATTGGACCAATAAATCTGACAATCTTTTGTGCTCTTGAACCTATGTTCAAATGCACTTCTTATATCTTCCCAACATGTGACAGATCTTGGGGGCAACATGTAGAACCATTCAAAAACCTTTTCTTGGAGTGACTCCACAAATAGCCTAACTGAAACATCTTCATCTTCAACTCCTAACACTCCACAAGTAGTGATGAATGCTGCTACATGTTCTTCCTGGAGCTAAGAACCATCCCCTTTGAATTTTGGGAAGTTATTTCTTGAGCCTCTTGGGAGGTCATGAAGTGGTTGTGGAAGAGCAAGTGGACCAATATTTCTTCCCCATGGTACATTAGGCCTGCGTTCCTCACACTCATGATCACCCATTCTATTCTTGTTTCTATTCTTCAGTCTTGCTAAGGTTGCTTCTACTGCTACTCTTTCTTCTGCTTCAATTTGGATTCTTTCTATTTCTTCAATTTGAGCCCTTATCTCCTCTTCAAAAACTGCCTCTCTTTTAATCTCTTCAAATATGGGATCAATTTGTCCTCTAAGCCTCAGTTGCTAGGTGTACCTTCTATCAGCCAGCTTGAAATTTTATGCTCTTCTCTGGGGTGCTAGAATTTGTCTCTGCCTTTCCAATTCAACAACACGTTCCTCTTCTAGGTCCAAAATCCTTATGGCAATGAAGTATTGATTGACACTTTTTCTATTATGCCAAATAGCTTCTCTCATATCAGAAGCAATGTCTTCTTGGATGTGAAAGAGTAAATCAAGTCTCTCAACAGGAGGATTTCCCATAATAGCCATGATTTACATCCATGAAGTTTGTGTGATTATTCAATCTCCATAAACTTTTCTTTTGAAAAAAAAATTATAATTTGTGAGCTTGAGGTCATTTTAAGGTGCAGAATCTTTGCAAAATCTACCCCACGGGCACCAAAAAATTTGGCGAGAACATTTGTCTTGTGGGACAGATTGGTGGGTTTCAAGCCAACGCTATGGGAATCTAAGTCCCTCTACTTGAACGGTGTAGCTTCTGTATGTGCATGCATGAAAAAATGGATTTCAATGGTGGCCTTTCAACCAGGGATCCAATAGGGGCACTCCACTGACACTGTGGCAAAGCTAGAAATTTCTCACTAGAGAAGAACTTTGTTTGAGAAGGGAAAAGGGAGTGATAATGGAGGTAGGAGAAACTAATGTTGCGAGTAGAATATCAGATACCCACACACATTAATTAGAAATTTCATTTACATGCATTTATAGTCAGAAGACAAACAAATCCACTTGAGAAGCTACAAGACCAAATGAAACTCATTGGTCATAAAGTAGTAATTAATTCCTCAATCAAAGAGGTAAAAATTACTTCTTTTCTTATTAAAGCTTGAGCAGAGTTTGTACATAGCTTGAGAATGGAAGAAATTTGAGAAAGAAGAAAAAATAGAAGAAGAATGGCATTTTCTGTCTTTTCCAGGTACAAAGCACTCTGGTCTTTTTTGAAATCAATCACCAACCCTTTGGAATGGCTTCGGGAAGCCATTATATTCTTTGCAAGAAATCGTTACAACTTCACAAATCCTCGACACCTTTTCAAATTCCTCTGTTGTGAAGAAAATGCTCATGGTGGTTAAAAACCAGATCTTATAAAACAACTGTTACATTTGATTTTCCAATTTAAATATAGACTATTCAATTTTCTCCTATAGCTTTGAAATCAGGCCATCCACGTGGCGGAGAGGATTGAAGTGGTTACAAGGGAAGCCCTTTGCATTTTTTTATTTTTTAGTGATTTGGCAATTTGGAACAAATTGGCCCGTGCCCCTGCTTTGACTTTTCAATGGCAACACGTGGAACCCTCTGATTGGAAATGGGGTCGTAGCTCTTTTCTTAGAATTTTAACCTTTTTGGGAAAATGGCTCAAAAACTCAATTTCCTCTGTCGGCCCAATCTTCTGGTTTGACTTTTCAATGGTGGGCCCGAGACCATGATAGAGCTGCGGAGCATTCTAGAACTTTTACTTCACTTTTGGAAATTTGGTTAAATTTCCAAAAATGCTCCAATGTCCCGCTTGTCTACTTTGAATTTTCAATGGTGGGCTTTTCCTTTGACTTATGCCATGTGGGCTCAAGCTTTGACTTTTTCCTTGATAGCTTGATCGGGGCTGCAGGTTACTTTTTAACTTTTAGCTTCTTTAATAAAGAGGCTCAAAATCTCAAATCCCCCCGATGGCCCACTCATCCACTTTGAATTTTCAACGGTGGGCTTTGCCTCTCCAATGACTCCGACCATGTGGCGATCTGGCACTGATTTGGTAATTGGCCCTTTCTACCCCATCTTGGAGTTACACTATTACAACACATGGATTTTTCTATTGAGCCTTCCATACTTAGCCAATTTTACCTTTATTTTGTACCTAGGACACGTGGAAAGCCTACACTTAATTGAAGACTATCCTTTGGACCCTTGCCTTGGGGTTGTGTTGTTGCGACACATGGAGCCGTTCACTGAGCCTAGAATTTTCAACAGCGATTTGGCTTTTTGGGTTCGCAGGAAAATTTACCATTTTTGCCAAAAGTGTTAAGTTCACCAAAAATCCCATTCCTCCCCATCCAATAGGATCTGACCATGTACCTGCATTCATTGGGGTCAAAAATTGACAAGAAAAAGACACCCATCATCCCGACTGTGGGAAAATACATAGAGGAAGAGAACTTTGTCATTTTGGGTCCAATTTTTTAATTTCCTTTATGAACCAGAGGCATGGAGGCAAAACAATGATTTGACAACCTAGGCCATAGAATAAGCAAACAATTTTGATCACAAAGGAGATTGTAAAGAGGATATTTCATGCATAGACCAAGAGATGGAGAATTTCTCAAAACAAGCAAAATAGATATTTAAACAGCACTAGGGCACAACTTTTGCTAATTTCTTAAATCTCTAACTTGGCTTAAACACCAATAGAGGGCATGAGCTCAAAAAATTTGAATTTGGATATGAAAACGTAGAACATTTTTCAGAGACAACATGTACAAAGGTGTAGAATGTGTGAGGATGTGTAACATGTAGTGTCTACTATGCGGTGTGTGAGGTTCATGTGAATAGTATGCCATCAATGGATCAAGTGTGAACCATGGCACAAGAGCATGTCATATGGAAAGGATGATGCAAATGTATGCATATATGTCAGATGAATGTAAAAGAATAGATGTGATGTGTGTAAGATGAATGATAGTTGATAGGGTGATAAAGGTGGGGGAAGTAAGTGTGATGCCCCCAAGCATGTAATAGTAAAGGTGATCAAGTGAATTCATCTAAAAGGTCATCATTTTCATGGTCAAAATCATATGGTGAGGCATCTGAGACCTGATAAGCTATAGTGTCGGGTTGGTCACGTAAAGCATCATCTAAGTGTAATTTTTACATGCCCATAGCATATTCCTCATTAGTGAAAGGAGGTAATGGACACCCGTGTGCATACCACCGAGTCATATTAGGTGAATAACCAAGGAATGAATCATTGCAAATGAAAATGTGACCAAATGGCATAGGAAATGATATATCAATGTGATCAAGGTCTAACATGCCCCCAATGTAAGTAAGCCAATATTTTCCTAATGTAAGTGGAGAAGAGCGAGGGGCTCATGCAAGGTAGATGGTGAGATGGAAGACACATAGACCATAAGTGGCAGTGATAGTGATGAATCCATAATAGAGATGAGGATCATGAGTTAGAGGATAAAGATCCTTGAAATCAAATCCTAGCTAAGTCAAACCATCATGTGAACATATAATGACATCGCAAGTAGGATCAAATGGAATGTGCTCCCAATAAGAATCATTCATGAAAAGTGTACATGTAAAGGGAGGTGGTGTAGATGTTGATTGTGTATGAGAAGGTATGGAAGGTGGTATGATGTTTGATGTAGGAACATGCCCCTAATAAAGAACCATAGCAATAGTAGTAGCAGGGGGAGGTGGAGATGTAGTTGGGACCAAATATATCATGCAAATGACACCTTCAAGTGGTGGTAAATGTGGTAGCTCATCTATGGGTTGCAGGTCATTAGTAGTGTCAGTTATTAGAATAGGAAGTGTAGTATTTGGATCATGGTCGCAATATTTGTATGGATGACGGTCACGAAGAACAGTATACTCGACACCCTCATGTAGAAATTTGACACAATGATGCATTGTAGAGGCAACAAATTGCATGGCATGGATCCATGGCCTACTAAGTAAATAATTATATGAAATCGGAAATTCAATGACAAAGAAGATTGTGTTGAGATTTTTTGTCCCTACAGTGATAGCTATAACAATGTGACCTACACATGTACAAACAAAACCATCATATGCATGAAGGGAAAGAGATGATTAAATAACATTAGTAGTAGAAAGACCTATCTTTTTTAGGAATGACATAGGACATAGATTGACTTCAAATACATTGTGGATTAAAGTATGCTTGATGCCCATATTGTAAATGTGGATCATAATATACAAAGGTGGATCATTGTCAAAAATAATAAGATTGGCATTAGGATTATATGGGAAGGCTATATGTTGGGATAATACATAGACAAATGAGTAATATAGTAAATATGGATGCATATCAGTAGCAATGCTAGTAGTGAGGAGATGTTGGACTCTATGTCTTAATTCAATATCGGCAAGAAAGAAGTCATTAATTGCGATACTCATGATGATAAAGCAATAAATATCTTAATAGCATGTAGATCAAGTCAGGTTCACCAAAATAATTAAGGTAAAATGTAAAATCTAAGCCTAATCTGATGTTATAGTAGTAGTAAATGAATGCAATAATGAAATACGAAATATACTAAAGCAAGCTAAGAAAAAAATTATGAAACCCTAAGTGCAAGGAGGACAAAAAGTAATCAACTAATTCACAATTAAATATGGAGTGTACCAAAGTTCGACCAAGTGAATATAATGGAAGAAACATCACATAAAGACCCAAAAATGTAGATATGGAGGAATGGACTGGACAAGGGTGCCTAAAGAGGGACATGGGTCCCCAGGGTGCCTGGGTACTAATTATGGATGCTTTGGTCTACATAAATGCTCAAAAACAAAAATTATCAGGGTCAAATGATTTTCAATGATGCTCTCCTTTTATCATTAAGGATTCACCCAATGATCATTGGAATCACCGAAAATCTACAATGAAAGATAGACCTACAAAACCCTCAAATAGACATCAAATCCCAAAAAAATAAATATGTAGAATAAGGGGTCAAACTATCCTCACTGCCATAATGGTGAACTTACAACTGAGTGTTGCACTACATCTCATACCCAATGTAGTTTTGTGTGTGTGTGGAATTATGCCCTAGGTTTCTCTTGTTCCAATCACACTTAGATAGTGAGCAAGTAGCTAGATGTAAAGAAATTTAGTAAATTTATGCATGGAATAAAATGAACTTCCCTCCTATGAAGTGTATGTAGATGAACCAACCCTTGTGTCCCTTGTGATGGAGCTAGATGGATGCAATGGAGCTCTTAGATTCCTTGATGGATGCAACCTTAGGTGGAGATAGTATATGTTTAGTGCTTGGTCCCTTCTTTGTGATCATATAACTTTATATTTAGATGATTCCCTTGCTTGGATTTTGTAATTAACCTCGAAAACATCGACTACCCAAAAATAATATGCTCAAATGGCTCTGAGGACCCAAAAGTGTTAGAAAAGTGCAAAGAGGATAGGGGTGTCCACATTTGATGAGAGCAACTGGCGTTGGTTTCTAGAATGACAAATTTGAAAGACTGTAAAAGGAAAATTGAGGAAGTAAGGGTGTAATACTGGAAGTAACAAGAAAAGGAAAAGAAAGGTGTCCAAAGACATGGGTTAATTAGTATCATTCTTACTTAGGAATCATATGAATAGTAGTATGTTATCACGACTAGATAATTACCCAAAGTGCGTGATTTTTTGTCTATACTATGTTTGGATTTGGTTGGTCTTCATGGACGACAGTGAATGGTTAATCATCTTTCTCAAAGGAAAAAAAAGTTTCCAAGTAGGAGATTCTTATTTTGTGGAGCATGTTTACATGTGTGGAAGTGTTGAATACTATACACTAAAATTATTCTACACTCTCCATAGTTTTCTTGCCAAGGTTATGGGCCAAGCTAGGCCCCAAGCATGGGTGTGAGGGTAATAGCCCCCGCTAGCAAGATTTTGGGGGCACATCCCCAAGAAAAAAATTATCCTCGAAAAACATGCCCGATACTTCAAGAAACATGCTCTTCTCATATATTTGGTATTTTAACCCATAGGTTTATGGGACGGTTTTGGCCCATGGTTTTGGTACCCATGGTATTGTAAAAACTACTTAAGAAGTTTCCTATTGATGTAGGGAGACATCATTGTAAGTGTGTGTGAGTTCATGTGTGAATTCAGGAGAGTTTGTTGAGCATAGATCCAAACAGATCTAGGTATTGTATTGAGAGAAAGAGGTAGCTTGTAATAAAATTTGAGAAAGTTATTCTTGGTGGACGTAGCCCAAATTGGGTGAACCATGTTAAATATTGTCTTTGTGTTGTGTTCTTTTATTTTCTGCACTTTTATTTCAGATCTGTGATATTTTTCTACATATTAGTTTCTACTATTATGATTATGTGTGGGATTTTTCTACATATTTTATCCCTTATTTCCTAAAAATTTCAAATCACAAAATTTTAGCCCTAGGTATTTTTTAAGGTGATTCAAATGTTAATTTTACTAGAAACTCTTGAAAATCACGTGCAACTCCTCATTCACTCATTCCTTATGTTGCCCAATTTGTAGATGTGCACATTTCAATTAAGTTTCTAAGTGTGACTTCTCTTAACAATGCAAACATAGTCGACTTAAGGTGCTAAAAATGTACTTTTCTGAGTTCATTCATCCCCTAGAGACAAAATCAAGAGCTTCTCATTATGTCCTTACACAATGGTCACATTACTTATTAATCATACACAAACATAGTCCATTCTTTACTCAATATATCTAACATGCACTCAAGGTTATCAAAAGTTCACCTCTCCAAATCTCATAAGCATTATTTTGCAATATTTTTTCACATCAATCACTTTCTCCTCAATAAATATTTCAATCATCCTTTACAATCATGCAAATGAGTATCCACAGTCATATCTACCTTTCACAATATTTATGTTTTTTCACCAAAATAGAGTATGAAATCAACATCAACTAGAGCTAAGTACAATATAATATTTCATTCACTGCTACACACTTTGAATCCTTTCGGCATTGTGGGGAGAAGCTCTCCTCTGACACTTAAACTCAGAAAATGCTTCCTCAACATACAAATGAGTTCAAACATATATTTTACTGTACTTTCTCATATAAAAATGGTTGAGTTCTTCTTCATTACATCCTCCCCTTCATCCTCTACATGAGGAATATCTTCTCATTCACTCCTAAATTTGACTTATACCTTACTATCTTGAATTTTAATAATTCATGCCACCTACTTCTAGAAATGTAACTCCCATTTTGTGACCCTTTAACTTCCCTAAGCCTTCTAGCTACATAAATTCCACCTTTTAACTAATTTAAGCATTGTTAATGATTCACTTGTTATCCAATTTTACCCCCCAGGTGAAATTTGGATAATTGAACATGCTTGCACTAAGGGAATCTCATAACCAACTTGAAGATTCCATGCATATTTCAAAGTGTTGGGGGAATCCTCATGGTCTTTGGGAAGGTTGTAAATCATGAGAGGAATTTTCCTCTTCCCGGTCTTCAAAAAGTTCAAGTTTTGCTAAATGAAGAAATAGCGAGTGTGGAGCCCACCTACGGGAAAAAGTGGAAAAATCGATACATTGCTTCGAGAAAAGCCTGGAATTTTTACGCATCCTTAGTACACCTAGGGAATCCAAGAAGTTACATATATGTTCAAGAGAGTGTGGATATTTCAAAGGAGTATCTCACAGTTCTAAGGCTGGCTCATTGGCAAGTTGCATTGATGACTCGAGGTACTAGGTCAAGTTGTCTTATGTGAACTAAGTATTTGGGTAATAATTACATAGGGATTCATGTTGAGCTATCTTGAATATGGCACAATCAACTTGCATCGCTACAATGAATCGAGCTTCCCACCTTGGTGTTACATTTACAATAGAGCCAAGCCATGCATTATGAGCAAACCAAGCTCATATAATCGTAGTAATGCATTTAAAGGGCATCCATTTAAATATCCCATCAAGCTCATATCTTGTAGAAATTGAGCTACTCCATGTGGATACCAAATTGTGATTTTTCAAACTCGTCGAGCTCTACATTGTAAGGGCTTATCCAAATTATGGTTACATCAATCAATGTGGACCGAGCCATCCTATTAAGACCGATATGAGTCATTGGGATTTACATCAAGTTATTTTCAAAGTGGCCATGGCTAACATTGTGAGTATCAGGAGCCACCTCAAATTCAAGGCATGGAGGTGAGTTAGTCACAACCAAGGGTCAGCTCATGTTTTTTGGCTCACTCGGGTCAATTAATGTAGATGCACACAAAATAAGCTTTCCCAAGTTCAAATTAAATGCATCAAGTTATTTGGACTCCTCATTCATGGCAAGATGCCTAGATAAGAATTCAGATTTAGGATGACTCACACACAAAGGATGGGATTCAAGTCGGTACGAGGACTCATCGATGAATTTGAGCATAGCGTGTTGGAGATCAATGTATAGGGGTGAATTGTGATAAGATCCATCATGCTCGAGATAATGTAAGGACGAGTTTTTCATTAACTCTACGTTGGAGAAATCAAGTTACATCATCATAATGATGAAGATTTTTTTAGAGACATAGAGACCCACTCGGCATTTTCTCGGACTCGGTGACATGTTTCAGAGAGAAACTCAATAAAAGGTAGTCGATTCGAGGCTCAATTCAAGAAAATAATGAATAGGGAACATTACAATGTGGAGATCACCATAGAGATTGATATGATATGTTGTAATAATGGCATAAGAGAGATCGAATCACATCGAGAAGGGATGTATGCAAATTGATTCGTACACAATATCAACTCAAGTTGATATCAGGCTTAGAAGTGTTTTTGTCAAGCTCAATGCGGGAAGGTGTACATCGAGTTGATTTCAAGGCACGAGCATCATGGACTTAGGAAAAATTTCTGACAAGATGGCAAGCTCAGTAGAGATGGTCAAGGTAGAGGACTTGGTAAAATGATAAAGTGGGAGTTGGCTCCTAAGAAAACTCGGTAAGCCAACTCCGAGCCAATATTTTGGGTTCACGGAGAGGATTTTGTGGCCAAGGTGGGTAAACATGTCCCAAACGGCCCAATGAATTTGGTCTTCGTATGCCCGAAAAACCCAAAGACGTTGCGAGTCCTTGTAGTGTGGGAAGTCAAGTTAGATGGCCCAATTGGCCCATGAGATATTTGTGTGTGGTAAGCTTTGATATCATCAACCAAGGCATGGGTGAAGAGTTATGAAAGGATGGAAGAGATAGATATCTCAAGTTGCACGTGGGACATATGTGCACCAAAATCCTAAAAAACATGATTTAATTATTGCACGAAGTTGGAAGGGTCAACGGCCCATGCGGGAGTCAACCAATCACCTAGTATTGTGCAGATCCAATATAGGGAAGAGGAATATTTGTGGGCCTGAGGGGGTGCTCAGGGACCAAATTATGGATGATGTGGAAGAAAATGGTCTCAGTAACATGGGGACATAGATGTTTGCCAAAATCTAGACTTTGCCACAAAAGGGGAACTCGTCGGCATATGGCATTGAGCTATGTCGAAACCCAACATTCAAGGCATAGACGTGAAACAAAGTTCAGCTTGTGTTAGAAAGTGAGATTGATGTAAATAATATTTTGACAACACAAGGGGTGTGTCACTCGCCAAGCCGGCCAATATGAATGTTTTAAAATATAAACAATACAACCCTCCTATTTGAAATTTTGAAAGCGGTGGTGGCCCCCACCAATTTTAATACCCCTAAAAACATTTAAATGATGCAAAACATTAGTGAAGAGGGAAATATTTTAAATGATGACTTCCATCCATAATTTAATTGCACAGTCCCATGAAATACAAGTAAGCCTAGAAACATCTCAAAATAATGGCATGTGCTCAGAAGCTCATAACTTGAGCATTTCTCAACGGATTTTTACAAAATTGGTCTCATTAGAATTTTGGTTCCAATACCTTCACACAAAGATCAAGATATTAGAAATTGATGAATATTTGATGGAGAATTTGATAGAAAAGATCCTAGATTAGTTTGGAAATTACCAGGTGGTTATGTGAGCATTAAATGAGCATGGGAACCATTTTCTTGTGCTGCAAGTTACAAATCAATATGGGATGAATTTTGGATATTACATATCATGATTTTCACCTACTTTGGTAAACTTACAAGTGATGGGAAAGAAAAATATTAGTTGCATTCTCTCTCTTCTCTAACTATATAAATTGTAAATGGGGCTCAATTGAAGGAGTTATTCGTTTTCCTTTCTTCCCCCTCTATATTTCTCCTCTGTTGGGTTAAATGTGGAGTTTAAAGCCTCCTCTCCATCTATTGTAATTGACTTATTTTTCCTCTTTCCCACTAATGATGTACTATGTAAAATTTTAATGGAGTAATAGATTGTGTTTTGTGATGCATTCTACCAATCCTTTACATATTTTGTTGTTTCTACTGTCTCTCTTCATTATAGGGTATATTGTGCATAATTTTAATGTTTATTGCAGGTTTTGGGAGATGTGTTCAATGGGATATAAATGGTATTCTATTTTAATTCATATTTATTCTATGGTGCATCGTGTTCACCCCCTCCATTGCTCACCTCTCTCCACTTTAGGCATTTGGATAGTGATTAACACCCTCCTTTTCGTAGTGTATCAACGATCTTAGTGTAGGTTTATTTTCATGCATATCTCTCCCTATCTCCTTGGAATGTTAGGATAGGATTAGGTATTTTTATTTCTTGCATTAGGATTAGTTTTGGTAGGTAGGTTTAGGAGCAAGAACCATCTTTCTCTAGAGATTTATCCCATTGTCAAAGTCCCACACTTTATGATAGCTCAATGTTACACAAATTACACCAAATGCCCCATTCATACTTAACCATTAGGGGATGTTGTGATTTGGTGATAACATCACCTTCATATTAAAAATCATTACACACGCTATGCCCCAATAAGACACTTAAACACCCCGATAAATACCTAGTACTTATAATATGTCTTTATAATTGGATTACATCTTTTGGTGGGAAAGTTCCAATTTGAAATTTAAAACTTTCTCACTCTCAATTCCCTCTCTTTCATGACCACACATGCCCAATTTGACCTTATCAACCTTATAACCTTAGAAATTACATTGTTCGATGTCATTTTAAGATGCCTCTGCATCATAATATCATGTTGGTAGGTATGTTAATAGTAGAAAGGCCACAAATGCAAGGTGTTGAGAGGTTTTTTTCCATTTTACCATTTAGAAAGGATAAGTGATATGATTTAGACCCATATTTATGCATGATAATATATGGTCTAATCCATTTGGGAGAAAACTTTCCATGTTAGCTCCTTTCTAGAGTAGTGACATTCTGATTTTATTTTAAGACAAGGTCACTAATGTTAAAGTTATGTTCCTTTAGATGTTTGTTATAGGCACGTTTAATACGGTCCTTATAAACATGATGATGTTGAATAGAATTTAAGCAACACTCGTTTAGTAATTCAAGTTTGGATAGATGCTCTTAACAATATTCCTTGTCAAAGATGAATTCATGAAGAGAGATGCTAAAGATGGGATTTTAACTTTGAGGGGAAGAATAGCTTCAAAGTCAATGAATAAATAGAAATTTGTAGCACCCGTAGAGGTGTGGATGTTATTTTTATATGCCCAAAGGGAAAAGGATATGTGAATATTCCAATTACATCCTAATTTATCAATAGTATTAAGAGGATATTACGAAGAGTCTTGTTATTGGATTCGGCTTGGTTGTTAGCTTGAGGATAGTAAGGAGAGGAGAAGCTAAGATTGATGTTGAAAGAGTCACAAATATTCTTAATATCTTTATTATTAAAGGACTTTTTGTTGTCCATAATGATTTTGTGAGGGACGCCAAGTGGTAGATGATATGTTGATAGAAAAAGTTGATAATTTTATTAGGCATGTGGATGATGAGTGGAATGGATTCCACCCATTTGGTGAAGTACTCGGTAGAAGTGATGATGGAATGATGATGATGAGAAGAATGTGGATTAATGAGGCCAATAAGGTCAAGGCCCCATTATGAGAAAGGCCAAAGGTCTTGGGCTAGCCATAAGGCTTGGCTAGAGATATGGATGAGGTTGGAATGTTGTTGGAATTTAACGCACTTTTGAATTATTCACAACATTCTTTATTGAGAGTGGGATAGTAATAGCCTTGGAAAATCATACACTTCGGAAAAACCAAACTATTAAAGTGTCCACTACAAATGCCATCATGGACTTCTTGGATGGCATGGGTGGATTCATGTCATTTAAGGAAACATAATAGAATGTCGTTGAATCCACATTTGTAGAGGATGTTGCCAAAGATGACTAGCGGTTAGCATGTTACAAGAATGACCTCCTACCATTTTTGGATAGGTCGAAGGGGATTTCAGATAAAAATAGGTAGTCAAATTTCTGAGAGTACTAGATATCGGATTGGTTAATATCAACATGATTGACATGAGGAAGCTTGTGGACATGAGACAGATGATCGAGATAATGAGAAACAACGGAGAGTTTGGATTCTTCAGTTTTTTATGGTATGAGAGATGTGAGGGATACCATAGTCTCGAAAAATGATTGGATGGTATATTGATCAAATTCCTTGATAAGAAATTTGATGATGTCCTTGTATCTTTGAAGGAATTTGTTTTTCATTGATAGGTTCCCTTGACTTGGTTAATGACAAGCTGAGAATCACTGTAGATGTCAAGGATTTGGACACTGAGCATGATAGTATTTTTGAGACCCATGATAAGGGCTTCATACTCATCCATGTTGTTAGTACATTTGAATTTAAGCTTATAAGAAAAGGGTAGAGGAGTATCCCAAGGAGGAATGATGACAACACGTGCCTCCCCCTTGCTAACACTAAGATCCATCAAAGAAAAGTGTTGTCCTAAGGGGATAAAATTCATGATCAATGGTATGGATAGACTCATCTACAAAAACAATCACGAGGAAGAGGAAGATGATTTTCAGGAAGAGGGGCTTTAGCAAGTTGATCAGTGATGGCTTGGCCCTTGATTGATTTCTGAGAGATGAACTCTAGGTGAAAATTGGAGATGAGCATGATCCATTTAGTGATTCGATCATTATGATAAGGTTTAGAATGCATGGTTTTAAGAATATTGAAGCTAGTGATGACAAAGGTTTTGTTATTAAGAAGATAGTGATGAATATTAGAAGTTACAAAGAAGATAGAGTAGCACATTTTTCCATCTTCCATGTAGTAGGTTTCGTAATCAAGGAGAGTGTGGTTAATATAATAGACAATTTTCTCTCTTCCTTGCTCATCACGGTGAGCCATATGGCATCCAGATCATGATTAGAGGTAGAGATGTAGAGGTAGAAGGGTTCCCCTTTACATGGAGGTGTGAGCATAGGTGGTGATAGAATATATTACTTGAGATCATCAAATGTATTCGATAATTGGTATCCCAGCTTTAATTGGGTGTCTTTTCGGAGAAGATGATGGAAAGGCTAACGAAGTCCGAGAATTGTGAGATGAAATGGAAGATTGATGAAGTCGGCCCTAAAGTATGTGAAACTTCTTAAGGTTAGAAGGGGGAGGCATCTCAAGGATGGATTTAATTTTGATGGGATCAACTTCAATGCCCCTACTAAAAAATATGAAGCCGGTTAACACTCCAAACACACACTTGTCGGGATTGAGATGAGGGAATAAATAGATAAGGCACGTGAAGAGGATTTCAAGGACAACAAGATGATCATGTCGACACTTGGATTTACCCAAGAATTCATCAACATGGTCCTCTATAGTTTGATGGAAGAGATCATGGAATATGTAGGTCATAGCAAGCACTGATTGTAACATCCCCATTTTAAGATACTAGAACAAGGAAAAAAAAATTATATACAACGTTCTCTATTATGAATTATATAATTCAAACACACGTTCAAGTTTTAATAATTGTTCTCTGCCCAAACAACACAGTTTGGAACACACAATTTCCTTTTAAAACTAATGTTCCTTGTTCGCATATTTACAATATGGAACACACATTCAATGCCATTCAATCTTATAACAGATTCTATATGCTGCTGTAAATGACTCGAAGAACTGCCGATCTTCCATTTTCATGGCTCGAGTTTCAACGATCCTTCATTTCATGACTCGGCAACAACCGATCCTTCATGTTCGTTCATGCATAGTATATTATATATACCAGTTCTCTTAACCATTTTCCGATTATTGAAGTGATCCATTTAAGAAGACTATCTAAATATCTCATTCGATATTCATCGACATCCCGCATCTTAAATTAAGTGATTAGGACAACGCAACCAGCACTTGCGATACTTTGGCCAAAGATTTTCACATGCTTTGCATGATCATATTCCTAGATGTGATACACATCAATGGAATACGTCCTTCACTTCACTTCACCTGTTATCTAGAATGGTCTTTCCTGGTTCCTACCAGTCCTCTCAATTTAAGGTCAGATTTAAACTTCCAATTTCTAACTAGCAATATGAACGAATATAGGAAGGCACTCCTGGTAACTAAAGATACGCAGACATACGGTGTCGTTCCCCATGACTCCATGTGTCTAGTTATCTTTAGTCCTCCGGAGTCACTCCGCATACGTGATCATACTCCCATCCCCAGTCAAGAACTTCACATTCAGCCTATGTATTCTTGATGTTTTAATTCGGGAGGGCATTGTAATATGTCAGCTATAACATTGTGTCATCATGAAGACCCCGTCTTCATGAAGACACCTTGTTGTAGCTGGCGTATGTCAATGTCCTACGGAATCCTCTCATCGAGAGTACACATCCTGCTCAAGTGATTTGGATATGATCTTAATATTTAAGATCAACTTTCAGCAACCATGCTGATCCTTTATCCTCGTTCCCGTTACAGTTGTACGTAGCTAAAAAGACTAAATCCATCCTTTAGCTTGCTATGCATCTTCTCCTTCGTACCGAAGGGCTGCATTTCTCTACTTGGATTTCTTCTTAATCTTCAGATTAAGCAGCCCGTTACCGACGGACGTGTTAAGTTTAACCTATTAAACTTAACCAGGATTTTTACAACTGTAACTAAATTCAGAATTTCAGCTTACTAGACGTCATTTAAACGAGGTCTAATTCCCAATAAATGTATTCATTTATTCTCCTTAACATTACATAGTTAAGGTCCATTAGTTATGGATATACTTATCCCATATCCTTTCTTTCTGAATTCAACATACGAGGTCATTAATGGAGTTCGAAAGCGAAGTTCGATTACTCCTAAGTTAATTGATATTCCTTAGCTTCCAAGCTAATCCTGAATACCTATCAGTTATGGAATCATATTCTTCCTAATCCTTTTTAATGTCAATTAAAAATTCATCTTTACCCAAGTATGAACTAATTGCACATTTCAACTTAAAAGTTGCATTAAGGTAAGAATAGATATCAATTCCTATTTAGCATCCATCCAAGGACAATTAAATAAACCCAAATCAAGAAATAACATTATATTTCCAATTAATCAACAATATCAAGCTGATATAGTATTTAAAATATCACACTTGTATTTGTATTCATCATCCATCTCATAATCCGTACATCTGCCAATCCAACTGACTGGACTTTGTTTAAATAAAACATCATTACAACTCATAAATAGAAGAATGTACTTTCTTCTTTTCACAATTCCTCGAAGAGGAATAATAGTAAACAAATACAATTCATCTTCGGTCAATCAAAAGAAGCATCAGAAAACAGCCATGTCTTCGTTCTAATCAATTCCATCTGCAAAATTTCTTGCACGGGTCAGTTCAATGAACTGAGCATATTAAGCACTTATCATTAAAATGAGGTGCTTCAATTAACTGTCTCAATAAAAGAACCCTGCTTTTATGAAACGACAGTAAGAACATCAATCAAAAATCAAGCATCAAAGAATGGACAACGCATAACAACTGAACCATCAAATACCATCCCAATCAGCCAAAGAACTGCTGTCCTATTTTCCACATAACCGTTACAAGTTCCAAATTACAATATTTGTAAAGTTTAGGAATACAAGTAGCATACTGCTGATATAACATAACTGTTATCCTTTCCACCCTTTCATTAATAATAAATGCAAAAGGGTAAAACTAACTGAAACGTAAACCAATTACTTTCCTTTCAGCTCATGCATCACATTAGATTCCAAGCAATCAAGCACAGACGAGAAAGCAAACAAGCAATGCATATAGTTGCTCATATCTAAGCACTACAAGATTCGTTATTAACGATTACAGATTTCCAACTGAATGAAAGAAGAAAAGATCATTTTTCCAAGTTATCCAACCACATTCCTATCTCTTTCCTCATGACTGTTCTAAAAATTGAATCCAACCGAGACACAAATCAAGATAACAGTTCAGAGTGAAACTTACAAAATCCATTCGAAATTCACTTTCCAGCAGCAAGAGTAATTTCATTCATAATCAGCTTTAAATGAAAACAAGGAAGAATTTATCGTCCTTATCAATACTTCATTTAAATCAGGCTCATATGAATACCCAAAAACAGGTTAGTACAACATCGTATTTATCATAGATCAAATAGTATAAGGATGCATACTATGTATTTACTGTACTAGAAGAGCCCATACTTCCTTCACTGTATTTTTAACCAAATAAACAGTTATACAATCATGCAATCAATTAATCACATGACCTTCTATATCCATGATTGCATACAGTTCAAAATACAATTTACACATTGCTGTTACCTACAGCAAGACTAAATCTTAAAGCACAGTAAGGCTCTAATACTATTCCCAGAATTCAACAGCAAGAAGAGAAGAATTCATCCCTTTCACCTTTCAATAAGAAAACAACCATTTTCTTCGAACTCAACAAGAATTGTTCAGGTCGGTTTCATTTCTTTTAAATGACTGTGCAAAATCGAAGACCGCAAGAAACATTTAAATATTCTAATTGTACAGAAAAACACAGCACTCAGGAAACAAATTAAATGCCACTGTCCTCTATACAGACTGAACTTACAAAGTTCAATAAACCATCCGACTACTGATTTTATCAAATCAAAACAGCAGAAAGAAGAAGAATTCCTTACCAATAAATGTTTCTACCCGAATCCATTTTTCTATTCACAATGATGTACAGAACCCAAAATGTGATTTTCATACAATAATACCCTTATTATTAAAAACCCGCATAGGATATCAGATGCACAACAAAGTACAGTCAAAACAGGCCCAACAACAAGACAATTTCCCAAGCATTTCTTCCTTTGCACAGCAATCCAAAGTAAAGTGCGTTTTCACAACGACAGACTGAGTAGAAGACCAACCGCATCCATAGAACACTATAAAATCAACTTCCCTTCTCAGCAAGAAAACAATATAATTCATTTATTGCACAGAAATACAAGTCAAGCTCGTTTTCACGACTACAGTCCAAACCAGAGATCAAACCGCCTCAAATAAGACATAACAAATCAACTTTCCTCCAAGGCAAGAAGAAGTACAGTTCATAAATATTCATTCATTGCTCAGAAATGCAAAGCCAAGTTTTTTAATCGTGTCCACCGTCCGAACGGTAGACCAAACAGCATCAATAAACACAACTAATCATCCTACCCTCTCAGCAAGAAAACAATATAATTCATTATAAGTTCAGAAGAAAAACTATTTCTTTTCCAACTCCCACGAATACCCAAATCGTATTCGTCTATTTCTTAAGCAAGAAAAAGGAACAACAAAAACGTATTACCATTTCTTCCTTCAAATCGAATTCATATGCTCATACAAAACCCATTTTCCATTTCCATCAAAAACCAAAACAGCAGAAGGAAAAGGATCTATTTCCTTAACAATTTCTATAAGAAACAACTTTAAAACATCTACTGCTTCTATCATTCCAGTTCGTATTTAGCAACGGAACGATTAATTCGATACTGAAAACAACTTATACAACATGCACAGTTTCATAACGCACATGGCGAGTTCCTCATTACTGTCAACCAAACCAGCACAGCATGGAGGTGTTCCATTCAAAGAAAATGCAAAGACAGTTTAAACACAACAACCAGAAACGATTTTACCTATCATTTCCAAAAATGACAGCAAGAATCGACTAAACCCAAATCGTATCAACACGACAACAATCACATAAACCCAAAACCCAAGAGCAGGGTTGTTTTAATGAGACGCTTAAACAAAGCAAGTGTTTTTAAAGAGAAGGGCTTAACATGCCTGTAAATTCTTCCTCAAAACTCGAAGAAAACCGCGTCTACCGAAGGTATTTCCTTCCACGGCGACAGCACGAGCTTCCCAAAATCACCTTTCCTCTTACAGGCTCAGCAACAGCCTCCAAATTTCCAAGGAACAGTGATGAAAACCAAATGAAACTGGTTCGACTGAACCAACAAAAAAAACCAAATGCAGAGCAACTTCTCCAAAATCCGAACAACACAAAATGACTAACAAAATTCCTCCAAACTCTTTCCAAGGCGGACTGGTCACGAAGACCAAAAAAATTAAATGCATTAAAGGCTCTGCCTTTTCCCATTTTCCCACGCCACTGCCAACTTGGGTTGGCGAACCATCAAATTTAAATTTTGCATGCAAAACCAAATTTAGTTCCATGTCCAACTAGATACCTCCACCACTTACCTGTTCCCGCCAAACTGGCGCTGTCCACGTAAGGACTCCTCATTAACTGCCATTAATTCCCTTTCATCCTTATCCTCTTCCCCCAAGGGTCTCATGCGTCCCCTTTAGGTTAGGATTAGTTTAGGATTCATTTTAGTGTTCGACCTAGGTCATAGCCTAGTCTTTAGGTTAATAGGACTTAGGTCTATGTTAGTCATTTTAGAATTTAAAAATCCACTTAGGATAGTAGTTTAGGATGTAAGGTAGAACTTAGGATTAGCTTAGGTTCTAATTCCTTCTAACCACTAACACTAATCAACCTCCAATCCAGTCTTCCAACTGACATTCATGTCAATGCTGTGCAGGACGTTTCGTCCTTTGCTTCACATGCCAGAGCCACCCATGTCCAGACATTTCCTGCCTCACGAGGTCTTAAGTACGACAGTGCATGGTTCGAGAATCGAACCTTTGTCATTGGCATTTACGTGCCAGCTGCTCATACCTGCAATCAGGTGCTGCACATTTATATCAACCTCCAGTTCGGTTCAAGAGTAAATCGACAAAACAATCACAAGAAGGCCACAACATACTTTGGATCAATGGAATTGATTCAAGGTGTGCTGTCAATCGCGAATAGAGTTTAGCAAGTATACGACAATTTGTCGTCACATCAGCAAACACACAAGTAACAATAACTGCTGTCCCATGCAAATAAATTACAGCATGCAAGAATCCAAGTTAGCAACACATTCCTTTAAGATCAAAATATATCTTAACATGTTTGCCTTCATTTCAGCAGTTATAACAGTATGAAAAATAATCACCAAGATAACTCACAAAATCAGGGTGTTACACGATAGGTGGCCCCCGCATTTTTCAAACGGAAGGGAATGACACGGTAGTAGAAGGTTCCCCAAGGGGTGATAAAATATGTCTTATGTTGGTCTTCTAGTGTGATGAGAATCTGATTATAACTAGAGAAACCATCCATAAGAGAGAGAGTTTCATGGTGGTCGTTAAGTCAACTAGTGATTGATGTTAGGAAGGGGAAAGTCATCTTTAGGGAAAGGAAAATTTAAATCTAGAAAATTGGTAGAGATACGGAGCTTTTCGAGGGTTTTGGTAATGATTACAATGTTAGAAACCCATTATGGATAGTAGATGGGTTGGATAAAGTTTTGGAAGGAAGACATTCTAACTCCTCTTTAACAAGAAGGGATACATTAGGGTACATTTGGCATAGATTTTTCTTAACCGACTTAGCATTAGGGATGGTGAAGATATTAGGGATGGTGATGCTAGGATTGAGGCATGGCATGGCAGCATATGACCATGTGAAGGACTAGTTTTTTGGAAAGAAAGGTAGTAAAGTTCTCAAGTTCATGTGGATTGAGGGATTGGGAAACCTTGAGGATGTGGGGCTCTTACGGGGTCCCTATGCTGATTTTGATTAAGGATTCGTTGAGAAGGGTGGATGTATCGAGGTAATGTCTTATGAATATAGGAATATTTTTCCCTCATATAGGATAGTATGGAATCATCATAAGTACACTAGAGAATGTTGATGGTAGGGAATATTCCTCTATCATCTTAGGGAATATGAGGGGAAGGGACCTATTTTCACCCCAGTATGGTAAGTGACTAGTCCCAGAGTAATGGTGGAGACTAAAAATGTCATAAAAAGGGGACATAGTGTCATCTATGTCCACAAAATAATTGGATGAGAAAAGAGTGAATGATGAATCAATGTGCATGGGAGATGTAGATGAAGACGTAGCAAGAGAGTTGGTGGGTTGTTCTTTTATACCTAGCTTTGAACTTATCATGAGGCTTGTGAGATTCAATCAATCACAAAATCATCCATACCTTGTTCATAACATCCATGACCAAATCCCTTCCACGCGCAGTGGTAGAGGTATGTGTAGTCAAAGGCTTTGTTATAAAGGAATTAAAATCCATTATTGTATGGTTTGGTGTGAGGCTGATTGTCAATGTGGGAGGAAGGGTGATCAATGCCACCATAGATGAGATTGGTCTTAAGATGGGTTAGGCCGAAGGAAATTATATCCCTGACATATGAGTGATACATAGTAGCTTTATCGGGTCTACCAAGTCAATTAAGTGAGGGAAGAGAATTAAGAGCAAGGATTCAATACTCCCCTAGAGATAGATGTTGCATCACATTGTTAAGATATTTATCATTAGGTAGTTTAGATGTAGGTACAAAAGAACTAGTGGATGCTTTGGAGGATGACTCTTACTTTGGGATGACCGATAGGTCATATGACATGCCTTGAATGGAGGAAGGTTGGTGGGGAGAGTATGGATCTTCCCCTCATGTTCATATTTGATACAACGATAGAGAGTGGATGGGACACAACGCATGGCATAAATCCATGGGAATCTAAGTAAGATGTTATATTGAAACTCCCCTTCAACAATGTATAAGACTTTTTGGAGGAATTTTTCACCGATAGGGATGGGGAGGATAATTATCCCAAATGTAGTGGCAATTGTATCATTAAAGGCATAGAGAACCACAAGTGATTGAGCAATAATGGATTTGGGAAGTTTAAGCTAGTTGAAGGTATGAGATGAGATTATATTTATGTTATCACCATTTTCTATCATAGAGTGGTAGATAAATGTGTCATTTATGTGCACAGTGATGAAAATAGGTAGGTCGTGGTCCTCAACTAAGATGTCCATAATTTCCAAATTGCCAAAAGAAATGGTGGCAGAAGTGGTGAGGGCCCCTACAAGGGTCGTAAAGGGGTGGGATTCTTCATTAGTGATAGGGATATGCTCTAATGCCTCAATAAGATCATGTCAATGGTTAGGAAAGCTTTGGTAAAGCTCGTATAGGGGCATCTTAATGGGATCTTGATATAGTTGTCTTTCATGCTTTGTTCGATAGTGGTAGGTCTTTGGTTCGGTGTTGTGGAAAGGATGAAAACCTTATCCTTGGATAAAGAAGGAGATGGATTGTACTCATTGAAAGGAGTAGAAATGACAACCTTTAGTTTGGATTGGGTGGATGGTTGGGGATCATGAGGGAAAGAGCAAGTGGTGATATGGATGATGTCTATATAAAGAGAGGGGCCATCCTTAGGAGAGGTAAAAGTCAGAGGGGGATGGAGACAAAATTCATGGATTATGAAATGTATTTAGAAGTTTTAGAGGACACATATTTGATTATGGGATAGGGCTTAGATGTGGATTGGTTGGTGAATGGCATAGGGTGGTCTTATTCAATGAGAAAATCATCTTCCTTGATGAGATTATTGATGAGGGTTTCAAGGGCCCTACAATGTTTGGTGTCATTCGGAGACACGATGGTAGGCACATATGGTGTTGGAATCAAACCACATGGGTTTCTATCCACATGGGTCAAAAGGCTTGATAGGGAGAAGAGTGATCATGGATGTTTGGATTAGATCTTTGAAGGAATTCGGTATAGGATCTGATGGGAGTTTTTGAAGAACAAGTCGTATGGACTTTAGATGGATTTGGTTTGGGGTAAAATGATGAAGGAAAGAGGGGAGATTTATTCTTTTTAGGTTTTATAGGGGCCTTGGATTTAGATGTTGTTTTGGATGTGTGTGATTCAGGTTTAGGGATAGGGGTGGATGATTGTGATTCAAATTTGGAAGAGGGGATAGCAGATTTAGGAGTGATGGTGGATTTAGATGAAGGGCTTCACCCCAGAATAAATAGGTGAGGTCCTTAGATAGAATATGAGGTGTTGGGTTTTTAGGTTGATGGGGTTTTGAAGGGGGAAGCTCTAACTTCTTATGTAGATGGGTGATGGAATTTTGAGTGGGAGAACGCCAAGGCTCTTAGATTTTGTTGTGATTTTTACCCTTGGCAAGGATCACATTGATTTCAACCAAGGGAGCCTTAGAGGTAGAACTTGGTGATTAATACATGTGGATTAAAGATGGGAGAGTTTTTTTGATGATATTTTTACTGATATCGTAAGGGGTTATAGAATGTGTGGTCTTTGGAGGTGTTGATATGGAGGATGTGGTAGTATTTGAGGATGGAGATGGGATCGATTTATCCTCTATGGTTATATCAAGTTATGATTTCTATTTAGTATATGTGTGAAGGGATGATGTGGATATGAGAGTAGATTCAAACATGGATACAAGAAGGTGTGAATGTAGAAGGAGCCATAGGCATGGGTATAGAAATAGATGTTGAGACTGATGTGGGGATGGGTATAAACATAGCATATGTGGGTGTAGAAGATGTAGATGTAGTATATTTGCATGTAACAGACGTGGATACAAGATATGTGGGCGTGGTAGATGTGGATGTGATGGGTGTAGGTATGGTAGATGTGGATATGGGTGCAGATGCCAGTATAGTTGTGGATGTCAAAGGAATAGAGGTAGGTATGGTAGATGGAGGAATGATGATGTTGAATGATGAAGTCGGTTTTTATTGAAAATATTGATCCTATAGGCATTGGGTGCTTAAGAGGTAGTAGGGTCAGTTTTTTTATGTGAGTGATTGGGGTAGGGTTATTTGAAGATTTCTAAAGGTTAGTTTAGAGGGGCATTAGGATTATCTAGATGAAGGTCCCCACAATCGATAAGGGGTTGGATGAGCTCTTTGAATGCACAATATTTTTCAATGTCATGACCATGGACTTGATGGTGTTTACAATAGTGGTCTTCACAACACCACACAGTTTAGAATGTGTGTCATGAATGGGGTGGGTAGGAGGGAGTTGGATGAGACAGGGAAGCCATGAGTTTATCAAAGATTAACTATATGATTCCCTGAGGGGGTATATTTGGGAGTAGGTCAAGGATATCTTTGTGGGGGATCGGTATGAGAGGTGGATGTAGAAGAACAATGATGGAATTAGTAATATTTTATATTTTTCATTGTGATTAGATTTCTTGGTGAATTCTGGTTTCGGTTTGTTTGATCAAATTTTGATGTGGCCTTGCTCAAGGGTGCAGAGTTCCAATTTATGATCCATGATGAACACTTATGCTTTTAAAGGATTGGATTTGAAGGGTTGATGAGATATGTTTGGCACATGATCAAGATAAGAGCTCGATAATCATGGTTTAAGGAAGGGAGATGGATAACTGATTGATGAGACCATGCCACCTAGAAAAATAATTTGTGATGGATTTTTCATCAAAAATTTAATGGCATACATGTTGGTGATGGTTATTTTACACGCAATATTAATGGAGAAGTGTTCTAAAAATAACTACATGAGTTGGGTGAATGAAAAGAGGGAGTGTTTTGGGATGTCATTGTCTGGATCCAAGGCAAGGCCACTCAAAGGCATGGGGAAAATACGGAGCATGATGTCCTAATTATGTTTTATGAGATAACATGCATGCCTAAGGGCATGAAGGTATTGTTGAGGGTCCTCCTTACTCTTGAATTATTAAAATATAGGAATTTCCCAATGCGGAGGATAAGGTTTAACAAGGACCGATGGATGGATCGGCTCATTAAAAAAATGTAAGTGAATGAGATCTTAGGACCCAAGGTGGCAGCTTCTAGGTTTGTAAAACTACTTAATAAAGCCTGAATAGGGTCATTGGAAATATGGGGATGAGAATCGATAGATGAGGTTAAGGATCATAAAAGTGGAATGATTGGGTTAGGATGACCTTGACAATGTTAAGCGTAGGTAGGTGTTTGTGGAGGTGGTTGGTAAGGGGGGATAGTTGAAAGGTTGTCATTAAATAGTATATTTTTGAGAGAGATGGGGACATGATTAGATGGATATGGTACCATTTTTTTAGAAGTGAGGATGTTATATTGATTTTTCATGAGATGAGACGGAGCATATGTATGAGGTGGCCTGGGTATATTGATTAGGAAGAATATGGTGGAAGACACTCCGGAGTGGAGGTTGATGAGTCTAGGTTGATTCTTAAGGGTGATGTTGTGAGGTGATGACATTTGCATGTACTTGAGATGTAGGGATATTAACCATGGTTTGATCATGTTGTTCGGATGGTGGAGGAATTATTTGAGATGCCTATAAATTTTGGATAAGGGTGTTAATGAAAATGGCACAGTGGATGAGGAAGTGATGGGAATGGAAGAAGTGGGGATGGTGTTGATGTGAGGGAGATTTGGTGGAATGTGATCCATCAGTTGAGTTGATTGATGATTTTGGGGATTGGATCAAAATATTGATGGGAGCCAAGTTTGCATTAATCCATGGCAAGCTTGTTCATGACTCTAGGGAAGAACACAATGAGTTGAGAGGTGAGGACTTGAGTGGATTTGGGGTGAGAGTGATAAGCATAGATTTATTGAAAAGGGGTTCTGTCAATGGTAAGGTTTGTGGGTTTATGAAGTATGGAGTTGTGAAGAGCAACAGGTTAGCACCTAAAAGTTTCTTAGAACTCCAAGCATCTACAAGTGATGATGGGAGGCCCAAAGGTCTTTAAAGATGAAGCAAATGGGGGTGTAGCTGGTCTAGAAGGAACAAAATGATGGTAGATGAAAGGATTGGTTTCAATGTGGGAATGGGTTTGGAGTGTAAAGGGCTCACTAGAAGGATCCATAGAAATAATAAGTTAGGGAACTAAAGAAGAAGTCATCAAAGGAGTGGAAGAAGCAAAGTGGAAAGAATGGGTGTTTAATGAGAAAAATTGTTCAAGGTGGGGATGTTGGATGAGGTAGTTTATTCCATTTTTCTGATTTGAGATCTAGTAAGAATGGGCATGAAACAAACAAGCAAGAATCAACCTTGGTTGTTTTTAAGACAAGAAATTCAAGCAACAATGTTTTAATTATCTTGTTTATTTAAGATGTGAAAAGGAAAATGAAAAGGCTCAAAGGGAAACTAAGAAATGGTCGATCTAAGGTTTGTTTCAAGATGTTTTAGATGGCATCCTTGATATACCTAGAGGTACATGAGGCACAAATCTGTGATGACTACTAGTATGTGACCTCATATAGGGGCCTACCCTACACTTCACACACCACAGTGAAAAGGGTGTCGGGTTCTTAGCCAATATACTGATAGTCAAAAAATATATAACATGGCCAAAACACCATGAAAACTTTCCTATTGGGTTGGGAAATCCCAATAGTTCCACCTAGTAGAAGATGTTTAAGATGTGTGAGTTCTGATGTGTGTGAAAGGAGTGGATGCAACAGATTACCTCCTACTTAGACTAGATGAGAAATCAAGTATGAAGGTGTTCATTTTAAACCAAAACCAAAATTTTATATTTGATGAGTAAAATTGGAGAAAGAAGGGAGATAATATGCAAAAAGAGCAAATAACGACAAAATGAAGAATACCTGAGTAAACACTTTTTTTCCTTATTTTATTTCATTATTTTAGCAATCGTGTTGTTGACCGAAGATAGAAAAACTGCCTCTTACGCAATAAAATTAAGCTCCTACCTATGAGGTTAGTGGAAAGGAGGAAGTGGAATATGAAATGGAATGAAGAAAATAAAGGACTCGCCAAAGGTAAAGGGTGTCTCCCACCAGGCATGCCATTTTTTTTAACGATAATTCCTACTCCTCTTACAAGCTAATGCAAAGGGTGCCACAAATAAAGAATGTGAGCTTCCACAAAGAAAGTGAACTTGTTCTGGAGATTCTGGGAGTTTCAGGAGGAGTTAGAAGCTAAAAAATATTCAATGTAAATCTCTTGGATTCCACTATATGGCAGATATGTTAGTTTTAATCCTTGGCCCCACAACTTTCTACGATAGTTTAGATCATTGTCATCACCTCTTTGTGCTAAAAGAGTGAATATGCCTTAAAATAAAAATTTATGAATAATCATCTCTTTAAAATAGTTTAAATGAACTCAAAATGTGTTTTAAAGTCAAAATCATATAAGGTTTGGCTTTCTAACTCCAATATTTTCTCCCAAAGGGGAAAAAGTAACTTTTGTGTTCTATTCTCACATTGGTAGGGTGACATCAACATATTTTATAAGCTTGAGAACACCTTTCAATCCTCTATTTTCATTTTCCCTTGTCCCTTAGTACAAGGGTACAATAGGACACAAAATTATTCCACCTGTTGAGTAGTTAAGTTACATCACTTACAAGTTGATAACTTGCTCCCTAAGATACTTTATAACTCAAAATCTTGACCCCTTGGTGCAATTTTTCACTCTTGTTGTTGCTTATCCCTTATCCCTTAGTGCAATGGGATAGCAGGTATGAAATTCACCCCCTTGTGGAATAATTTTTTTCCTTTCTTAAGTGACAACCCGGGTTGCTTTAGGAAAAGTTACAAACTTGTGTTAAGACCAACTTGGCCCCTCCTCATGAGAAACTCCACCCATGGCATATTTTTTGATGCTTTATGTTCCTTGTCCCTTGTCTTAACAGCCAAGGGGATAGAGGGGACACAAAATTAAACCCAATATCATGAATTTAGCCCATGATCATGTACAAAACATCATCTCATCTCTTAGAAGCTTGTTTTTAACTTCTTTATCTCCCTCACATGGTCTCATATGGTGAAACTTGTCATAATATGGTGCAAAGTGCAACTTAGTGTCCCTATTGTCACCTTACCTCAAATTTCCCCTATTTTCAGGGGTTAAATTCACCCTCTAACCCTTGTCTAACCTTGATTAAGCATGTACAGTTAAACATGAGTTAAAATTCTTAAAGGGTTAAATGATTAAAATACTCAAGCATTGAGTCATTTTTGAAAACTAATTTCCCCAAAAAATCACCTCAACATGAAAATAAATGAATTGTAACATGAAAATATATTTAAAATCCATATTTTTCCTCCATGGAAGCCAGTAAAACTAGATATGTACTTTAGTTCCTAAAAATGGTCTTTAGCTCATTGTTGGTGATTTCGATCAAAAACCTTGAAACTTTGTCAAAATGCTCCATTTGAAAATGCCTTTCACATGATCTATCACTTTGGGGTTGTCATGGTATGATTTATTTTCTATTTGAGAAAGAATTTTCCAATAATGAACTCCATTTTTTCCCAAAATAGTTGAAAATGTAATTACATTTTCCTAGTGACTTGGAAAACCAAATCGCCTAAAAATTGGTGCAGATGATACTCATAAAATCATATTTATTTCATGGTAGAGGACTAAGTTTTCTCTTATTATTTTTCCCTCTTTGAAAAATTTTGCATTTTCCGGTGATCTAATGAGCCAAATTATCTAAAATTTGGAGCAAATGTTCTTCATAAAATCAAATTTCATTTGAGTTATTGCTTGCATGATGAGGTGGAGTATTTTTGGAGATATGGAGGATTGAGTTTTCTCTCAATATTTTGCCCTCTTCAATGAATTTTTCACTTTCCCACTAATCTAAATGAGAGAATCATCTAAAATTTGGAGCAAAGCATCCTAGAATGAAAACAAAACTTTTGAGACCACTCTCATCTCATTCTAACATCTAGAAGACCACTTTCTAAAAATAGACATCGAGGTAGGACTTACTAAAAATAGTAAGTGTTGGGATTTTGGTCAAATTTTTCACATCCATCCATCTCTTGTCCATTTCACTAGATTTTTTCATTATGAAGTTCAATACTTAGGTTTTGAGCCAATTTTCACATTAAACACCAAGTATCCCAATGTGGGTAATAGTGACGTGACAATCATGGATCTGGAGGATCTGTAAACAAGGATGTTGAAATTACCCCACAAATCTTTGAAGGAAAACACATTCTCAAGTGATCAAGAGATATCATTGGGGTAGTGTATTCCTATTGATATTTGAGATGAGTTGTCTTGATTCTCACTCCTTGGTGAGAAAGAGTATCCTACCGGAAAAGAAGGTTGCACTCGCAGTGGCTCGATTCAACAAAGAGGTCAAGGGTAAGTATTTCATCCTTGGACAATTTACATAAAGTCCATAAAGAAAAATCTCTTTTCTATCAGAATATCCTTCATCTATGGATTGATAACTCCTCTCTTCTTCCTTATCTCGAGTTTTGATCCTTTATTAGGAATGTACTTTTTGGCTATTTCATCTTATTCACTTAAGTGACATTTATATTTTGCATTGTAAAAGTTCCTTTTCATAAATAAGAAAAGAACTTATTTTTATTCCTATGGGAATATGAAAGTCATAAGTGGTAGGAATGTGAAAAGTTGCTTGGGGAGGAGAAGAAGAGACACTTTTTAAGCTATATATTGGGATGGCTTCTCCATTCCAAGGGGTTGATAGATTTTGTTCTCCTACTACAATTAAGAAGCTATTTCTTTTGTTTCCTTGTATATGTTCTTCTTATTTTAACTTTCCAACTATGCAAGCTTTTTAATCTTGAACAACCAAGAAAGAACTTTGTGTCTTTGAGGAATAAATCAATAGAACTTTGTGTCTTTGATTTGTTAATATTGTTATTACTTACATAGTTGTTTTCCTTCATATTGAATGTGAAACTACTCTAGTTAATATTTTTGAAATTTGCAAGTGCCTACTCACAACCTTAATTCTCTCCCTAATTTATTATTTTCCAATTACCTATTTTCAAGTAAATTCCTCCCTTGTATTCCATACGGAAATTTACCACAGGTTTAGTGAAGCATTCTTGTGTGATCACCATCCTAACAACCACCCACATATTTTATTATTTCTTGCATTTAAAAAATGGGAGCCTCCCCATTCCCAAGGAGAGGGGCATAGTCCTAGAGCATTGGAAAAAATCACTAATTTTCCCTTGCGAAAATTATTTTTCCAACAAACTGCACCCTCAACAGCTTAAGTTGAAACTAAAATAGAGTGTGTCGGTGAGAAATTGATGGGGGATATCACAAGAGCTACCATAGAAAATTTTTAACAAAGTGAGGGAGAACCCTATAGATTCTAAGATCCCAACTACATAAGTAGTAAGTGTAGTGACATAAACAATAAAAAATCATTAGGAGCAACTATAATAGGTGGAATATTGAGATTGCGACAATAATGGCAAGAGTAAGTAAAAACATAAGAATTGATGTATAAGTCAAGATACGTTCAATATATGTAGTGTTAGGAGGCTCATCGTGATCAACATCAAGCAACGGAGGGAGAGACACAAGACTCGACATAACCAATAAGTTTAAAATGGGAAGATTGGAAGTATTAGAACCATGTGTAGTAGCCTATATGACTATAGGAGAAACCATATACATAAACATGGAAAGAGGGCGATTGATTTCCCCCATTAATGCAGAAAAATGAAGTGTATCCATCTTATATGAGCCATTCATATAAGTTTTGAAAAGGATTGAGGGAATACTGTCATGAAGCATCATCAAATCAATGCATTATGTCCTTACTTGTGGTAGGGAAGTTGGATCAAGTGATGTAATATTGGACGTAGTGAGCATAAGAATATTACATTGAGAGGTATTTTAAACAACAAATTTGAAATCCATGGTCATGGTGACATTGTGAAGGGAGGTTTGAGTTTCTCCCAAAACATTAGATATTGTATATGTAGCAACCACCATAGAGGAAAAATATCTAAGTATAGGTAAATGTGTAATAATATACATTAGGGGCATGCATCATTCATTTTTACACCAGATGTAGACACCCCAAAATCACTCACTCATTCCTAGTATCATCCCAGTACACACCTTGTTATTCCCCTCTTTTACAACTGATTAATTAAATATATTAAATCATACACATTGTACCCCTTTGGATTAATTAATTTAATCCTTAGTACCCCTATTAGCTAAGTTAATTATCATTTATTAAACAAATGATCAATTAATTAGTGTGCACATTACAACAACCACTTGGACTCCACTTCCTTATTTCATTCAACTCCACATGGACTCCACTTCATTAGTCCATACAACTGCACTTCTAGAATCCTAAAAGGTGGGGGTAATTCAATTACACGTACAACCACCTTTTTGGATGAAACTTTTGCAATTAAATTCCTTTACTAGCCCTCAATGGCATTTAACTTCCCGGAGCTGCTACAACTTCCTTAAGTGCTAAAAATAGCATGTGCATTAATCTATCTATAACTAATTTCTAACCAACTTAGCCTCTATAAAACACAAGCTCACTCTCTTACGAATCCTCTTGGATTTCCCATACAATAACTCTATCAAATTTGTTATCTAACTTCTGCCATTTTGGAAGAAATAATCCAAATTAAATATTCTCGTAGCATGGTCACAATCCACGTTTGGAGGTCATTCAAAATCACCCATAATCAATTTTTCACAAGGTTACACAAGAATAAATTCTTAACACAACCTTACATTGAGGTTGCATTGGGAAGCTACGGGGAGGTTTGAATTTTTTTGTTAGTCTTCTATTAGTGTTGTTTTTCATTGCATTTATTTTAGCATGCCTTGGGACTGCACCCATTTTCCTTCATTTTTGTTTCATGTGTTTCATTTGTTTCACGATAAATTTTTGATTTGTGTAGCTTTTACACGTTGTTTTGCAGTGTTCGGAGATGCAGAAATCAGTCTTAACAATATATATATATATTGTTTTCTGTGTTGTCTTGTTTAACAGTTTCAATTTGTTTGCATGTGGTTATGGGAGTATGAATCGTTATGTATCAAAAAACCAACATTTTTTTCTTTTTAGTAATTTTGAAGCTAGTTTAACAAACTAGTTAGTTATAGGTAATCTAATTTTAGTTGTATGTGCTCAAAGTGGGGTTGATTTTATGGTTTTTGCTAAAACACATATCCTTGTGGGGATTTATTTCTAGTTTTTGCTAAGACACATATCTTTTGAGGATCTTCTTTCCTATAAAAGAAAAAAAAAAAAACAATAAAAATAATCGAAATTCAAGAAAAATATCGGAAAAACATATTTCTAAATAAAATAAAAAACTAGGGAGAAACATTGATTATTTCCTCTCTGTGACATATAAGGAACCTTGGATATACATCTAGAGATCAATCCTTCTTTCCTCACACTCTTTCACTCACAGATGAATATGAATATCAACATATTCTTTGTATCGACAATCCTCTTCTAACATCACATAGATATTTTACCGATTAGTCTATTTAGATTAGTCTAAGTGATTATTTTAGTTTTTTCTTTTTCTTATTTTAGGTAATTAATTATCTTAGTTAATTAATTTGTTTAATTCAATTAGTCAGCTATGTTTATCCTCATTATCTTGTTTTCATTAATTAGTTTAATTACTTGAATTATGTCTTTAAAACTACCATTAGGACCTTTCAATTCTTTTTCTCATCTCTTTTGCCTAAGTGAACTAATTATGACAATTTATTGTGTAGGGTGCCTATACATTTTTGGTCCATCTCATTCACCATTTAGAGACTTTTTATCATCATTTAATCATTTAGGCCCCTTTTCATTGTTATTTTTGCAAATTTCACTTTAATAGGCTAATTGTGAAACTTGTATATATATGGTTATTAGATGTTTTTGTCCAATGTTTTACGATTTTTAGCCATATCATCATTGTTTACTCATTTTGCAATGTTAATTAATGTTTTGTGGTGTTTTTTCACTTTTTTTTTTCATTTTTCATTTTTGTGAAGTTAGTCATAACACATTTCATGTGTATGCTCTTCTCTCACATTTGTTACAAGAAATCTTGAGAACTAGAAACATGAATTTGTGTCATTCCTCATTGTTTTCTCTTTGGTATACCTCGAGAAAACTAATAACACTTGTTTGTAGGACCATATCCCAAAGACCACTCAAAAATATTAACTAAAGGTTGTCACACTCGTGAGCTAATCAAACTAATAATACTTTATGTGCAGGGGAATATTTTTAATAAAGATAAAATGAACACTACATAGTGTATTTACAAGTGCAGTTGACAAGGTTATTTCCCAATTGCTATAACTATGGGAAGTTCTTTTGCTTAATCCATAAAACTCACTTGAGGAGTACCATAGGAACCCCAAAGTAGTTAGCACATTGAGGGAACTGGTTAACGAAACAAGTACCCCATCCCAATTGAATAGTGCACCTTGTGAGATTAGAGTCATGGATATCCTTAATGGTGACCCCAGCGTGATTCATTTGAGCAAGATCTTTTCTCATTATTTCAAAGGGGGTAAAGTAAATCTGGAAGCTAGCAATAGCATTGCACTCACTCGAGTATACTATTTACACCTAGTTGAGTGAACCACCTAGGAAGCCACGCCTTTTCTAAGCCAATCTAAGGTAGAGGCCTATTCTTACTACATCTTTTTCTCATTTTTTCTTAGTGTTACACACTTGTGTTTCACTCTTTTCATTCATGTTTTCTCTCTCATCCACCTTGTCACTTTGTAAATGTGTCTAATTCTTGGGTTACGGACATCCATATCCGAACTTGAGCACTTTCATTTTCTTCATCTAAGTCTTGACATCGTGATACTCGCTTTATCACAATCAAGCACCCTCTTGATCACCTTGATCTTTCATTTTCATAAGTCTTAAGTTTAACATTATCTTGTTGAACTTTGAGCATTCCATTATCTTACGTTGTCGCATTTCACATTCACTTTGTTGAATTGAAGACATCTTCTATATCTCGCCCCCATAATATTACATTGTCACACTTTGTAATAACTTTATTGCATTGGTGACATCCTCATCATTTCTTCACTTCTCTCTTTAAATCATTAAATTTTCTTTAATTTGATATCATTAATAAATCACTTCCCATTTGTCTTTTATCTCGTACTTTTGTGAGATTCAGACATTTTCATTGTCATTTCTTCACTTTTTGTTTCGACATTCACTTTTTCATTCTTTAAGTACTCCCATTTCTTTATTATTGTCTCCACATTTAACACACTTTTGTTAAGAATTGACATCCTTCATCATCTTCCTAAGTCTCCTCTTTTAAACACACACCTTGTTAAAAGTCAAGAAAATTCATCACATTTCCTAAGTCTCTTCCCTTAACACATTTTTGTTAAGAGTTGAGCATCTTTCATCGTGTTTTAAGTCTCCTCTTGTCACACTCATTTTGTCGCAAGTTGAGCAAACTCACTTCTTTCACTTCTTCCCTCTTTACATTCACTTTGTAAAGGGTCATGAAGTATTTCAAACCTCTTCATCTTTCTTAGCACTCATTTTTCTAAGAATCATCTAAACTAACATTTTAATCCCTCTTCCACCTTAACATCACTCATTTTTTTAAGTGTTGTGAATTCCACCTTCTTGTACCTCTTAAAACTCATATGGTTAAGAGTTAACTTTCCACGCCCTCTTTTCATCACTATTATCACTCATATTGTTAAGAGTTGATCATGATCACTTTGTTAAGGCTCTTCCACCTTAACATCACTCATTTTGTTAAGTTTTTTGAAGTATCCCCCTTTTAGTCTCTTTTCTCATTAACACTCATCTTGTTAAGAGTTAATCTTTTCACATCTCTTTTCCACACTTATCACTCATTTTGTTAATATTTGATTGTGTTCACCTTGTCAAGTCTCTTCTCCCTTAATATCTATCTTTGTTACGAAGTAGAGCACATCTAAACCATTTTAGTCCCTTTTCTTTTAAACTCTCATTTTTTTACAAGTCGTGCAAACAACTAACCCTTGTCACCTCTTCCTATTACAACTTAATTTACTAGGGTTGAGCATTTTCATATTTTCCCTCTTCTTATCTTAGCATTCACTTTGCTAAGGGTTGAGTTTTCTATCACACCTCTTCTCATTCCTCCCATATTTTAAACAATGGTGGGAACATGACATTGTGATTATATCCCTTTTCAATGGAAGGAAATAAATCCTTTCCATATCAGCTCTGATGAAGAGGACAAATACCAACTTAAAAATCCTTCTATAGATGCCACTTTGTGAAAAAACAAAGACCAATTCCTTCTTTATCTCCTTGTAATGGGAGAAATATTTCCCTTAAAATTTGATGAGGATGAATTGAAATCCTTAAAAGGACAACCTAAATCCCCTAAGGGTCCACCACTTGATTCAAACAAACATGAAAACATAGAACCAAGTAAAATAAATTTCGATAATAAAGGAAAATCTAATGCTTTGTCCTCTAATCCCAACTAAGCCTTACTTGATCAAATCAATGTAATGGAGAAACAATTGGATCTCTTATCCTCTACATTCACTAACAATGATACCAAAGGTATCAAACACACGAAGAAAAGTGATGACACCTTCAAAATCATTCTGAGACCAATAATGATAATAATAATCTTAAGAATGATACTCCCTTCATCCCACAAACCAATTCACCATTTTCTCAAGAGTGGAAAATGATGAAGGACATTATTTTGGGCATGTAAAAATAACGCAAACAATTCAATTTTGATGAATTATGTCCATACCCTTTTGACATGGAAATATTACACATACCCTTCCCATGCTCTTTTGAGAGACCCAAATTTTACAGATACGAGGAAAAATCAATTTTGGAGAGCATGTCAAAGAATTTTTCATGGCATGCCAAGAAGTGGCTTATAATGATATCTTTCTCTTGCGCCTCTTTCCTAAGAGTCTAGGAGGACAAGATTTGGACTAGTTCATGGATATATCTCTACCTTCACAGAGACCTCTCTCGATAAGTTTTTCAAACACTTCTCTTTCAACCTTAAGTTTGAGGTCATGATAATGAATTTGTGCAACGCCAAAAAAAAAAAAATGAGAGCTTTTCACGCTTTTACAATGATGGAGAGGAATCACAAGTTGGTTCCCATGTTCAATCCCTGAAAAATAGATGGTTAACATCTTCATCCCAAACCTTAACGATGAGTTTTCCTTTCACATATAAATGCACTTCCTCAATAGTTTTGAGCAAGTTATTGAAAATCAAACTCAAATTAAAGGCATCTTGGATAGGCACTAGTGTTCAAAGGCATCCATATATTACTCATACAAGGGACAAGGGACTACATTTTCTACATACATACATAGGAGGGGAAGTTCATTTTTCCATCCACACATCTATTTACATTGGTACATCTAGTTATCACCCACTATCACGTGTGCTTGCACAAGGGCTTCCTAGGGCACGATTTCTACACACACACACACACACACACAGGATTACATGGAGTCTTATATTTAGTGCAATACTTGGTTATAAGTTCACTATATCAGGTGACCGTCAAGGTCAATCCAACTCCCCATTTGCATCTTTATTTTTAAGATTTGATGTTGTTAGAGGTTTTGAGGGATATCGTTTATTTTGCAGGTTACATGTGAATTTTGTGAACATCTAGCAATATACGAGACCAAATGTAAAGTTTAGTGACACTTGTGCAACACCAAAAATTTAGTTTCTAAGCTTCTTGCAGTCACATACTACTCCTAGCAGAGGTCTCTAGTGCCTAGGTGCCCTCACCCTAGTCTAGGAGCCCTAGTCCAGGCTCATCCGGAAATTCTAGGATTTTTTGTGTTTGATTGCAATAGTTTCCTCCTCTTGTTCATCAGTCTTCCAATCCATAATACTTCAAGATCAATTACAAAATCAGCTAAGTCTTCTACCCTCTCTCTTGTACTTAGGGTTTCATATTTATTTAGCTTATTACTTGTGTCGATCTGTAATTTAGTGTTTATTTATCATATATGACTCTGTAATTAGGATTTCACAAATTTAACTTTTGTTAAATCATTTGGTGAACCCATCACTCGACTCCAACCTTCTTTCTATGGTTTTCTTCTTATGTTCATCACTTGTAGTGGTTGTTTTGGGTATTTTGAGCATATAGAGCTTCCTCAATCTACCCGTAGGGTTTCTAAATCAATGGTTAAATCTAATAACCCCTTTGTCAAATCTCAAAATTTTCCTCTTGAAAACATTAAAACATCTTGATAGTGAGAAATCCTATGACAAGGACACTAATGTTGATCAAGAACAACTAGAAAATCTTACCAATTTTTGGCAAGCTTTACGTGACAATCCTATGCATATTCTCCATGCCTTGATGGCAATAAAAAATCTTGAGATGTTGTTTTTTTTACCCCTTGTAGGTTTTTCCTCGCCTGTCATGGCCTCCACCCAAACCCTTCATATTTCTACTTCTATTCCCACTATTACTTTTACTCCAATCATTCAACATAATGTTTCTACTCCACAATCCGAATCTTTTTCAAACACCTCAAATTTCGCTTCTTTATATCAAGATATGCGAACTCAAATTCAAGAACTTTGAATATTTATTTCTCATGCATCTCCATCTCTTGATTCCACTTTACTCCTTCACACTCCTTTCACACCCACCATTTCCACCTATCCACTTCCTCCAAAAAAATCACCCTAAGATGCCCACCTTGAAAGGCCATCGTGACCCTTGAGATAATCTTAGATCTTTTCATGTGGAATGTCTCGATTATGTAAATGATCATACTTTACTAGCAAAGCTCTTTCTTATAATTCTTCAATATTATGTTATGCATTGGTTTTATGATCTACTTGTCCATTCGGTAACATCATTTACGCATATAGCCAATGCTTTTTCTCACGCACTTTTTAATCAATATCGGTTCTGAGATAACCTATGCTCAACTTGTACAAATTTAACAAGGATCTAATAAACATCTAGTGGAATATATTTTATAATATAAGAATAACCTAGCTAGGATGACCAATGTTCTCATTGACTCAGAACTTCAAGATCTATTTGTCCAAAGTCTCTTACCACCTCCACAAGAGAGTGTCATCTTTAAGACATGTCTTTCATTTTATCAGGTATGCCATACTCTTAAATTACGTGAAGGCAAACTTATCACTATGGGAAAACTCAAGTATCATGATCAAGCTTCATCATCTTCTAATTGATTTCAAATCAAGTCAACTTTCAAGCCATCTACTAAGCCTACTAAAGAAAAATCTACAGTTAACGTTGTCTCTACTCCTAAAAATTTTCAATGGCAGCCTCCAAATCATACATTCACAAAATTACCGTGTGCTCCGTAAATTATATTGCCACAACTTATTGAGAGAAATATTATTACGATTCCTCCTCCACTTAATCTAGATCCATATCTCCCTAAAGGATACGATTATAAAAAATACTATATGTGACTATCATTAATGCATTGGGCATTCTACCGATCGATGTTTCAAACTCTGAAATCTTATTCAAAATCTTATTGACACTAATTACATTGATCTTCCTAATCCTTTGGCATTTACACCAGTTAATGAAAACAAAAATCTCAAAATCTTTAATGATCCTCTTCCTAAGCATGACAAGCAAGATGTTGAATCTTCATCTAATCATACATATCGCATTGTGCCTCCTCCTTCATTAGGGGCTCTTGATTTTCTAGTTGCTAATGTTGATGCATTACCACTATTAATTACATTCTTTGGTCATGATTATCATACATTCTCTTATGATACATTATATATTAATGCTTCTATCGGGCCTCATGCTATCAATAATACAATTATTAATACCTCGATTCATATGGGTGTGTGCTCTATTGCACTTATTATCGCTATCAACTATCCACTCTATCATAATTTGTATCAAGATATTATATATTATGGTTATGTCAAGATTCTAACTATAGTTGGGCCTCTCGTCATGTTTTTTTCATTCATTATAGCACCTTTAATAAAAATTTGTGATATGCTCTTAGGTCTTCCTTCGCTTTGTGTTGCTCAAGCTATCATTTCCATAAATCACTTATGTCTAAAATTCATTCACAACAAGAAATCTATCACTATCAAAGGTGGTATGCCATGCACACCATGGTTGTAGCCTCCTCTTGAGGTTTCCATTACACTAGCTAAATCATCTAGGTCCCTTGGACCTCTAAAATCTAAGGCACATTCTACACCTAGCTCTCTAATTCATACATGACCTATTCATTCTCATCGGTCTACTAGTCCATCTTCTCGGTGTAGGTCCCCTGCTTGGGAAACCATTTCACATAGGATTTCTCCTCTTTCATCACCTCTTTGGTCTCCTTCATATAGGTGTTCATCACCTCCTAAGTCTAATTCATATAGGTTTTCATCGCCTCCTCATCCTCCTTAATATAGGTTCTCATCACCTCCTCCGTCTCCTTCACATAGTTCATCACCTCCTTGGCTTTTGTCACATATACATCATATATCATTGATCTCAAAGCACATTCATAATTATTTATCTCCCCAAGCATCAGGTGGACCCTTACACTTCACTTTTTTAGGATAGCATACTCATCATCGTATACTTGGGGGGCAGCCTACTTACTTCCCCCACGCCTTCTAGCATTATCAGGTGTCTTTTATTTCTCCTCTCATGTTTTTGCTTCACATCCAGTCTTTTTCATTCATCATACATACATTGATACACATCTTGTATCATCATTACCATATGATGCACTCTTGCACTAAAGTTCACACTTGATCATTAAGGGCATAGTACATCTATGAACCTCACACACTACATGTTTCATGCTTTGCACTTCATGATACATCTTTCTAGCATTTCCTTCTCACACATCACACCACCCTATGACTCACTCTAGTTCCATAGTTCATACTCAATTGTTGAGGGTATGAATATAAAATGAACGTCACCACATTCACACTCTTTATGATCTATGATTTGTCTAACTAGCGCAAATTTTCAAACCATTTCCTCGATGATTTACTCTTTTTATGGTTCATTATTTATTGTCGAGGGTCTTTTATAAATGAACCTCATATCATACACATTCATACACATCCACTCGGGGGGAACATTGCTCTTATCTCATAAAAGTATATATCATTAAATTTTACACATTCACAAAGATACTGCATATCTTGGTTACACATACTCTTGCTTGCTTATACTATTTATATGTACACTTTGTTTCACATGTTAGATAGATACTTTGTATGTCATTATATTTATCATATACACTTGTGTGTTCACTTGTTCCCTATTTGTGGATGTAGACTTTATAAAAATATTTATATGCAACATGGATGCTTGGAACTATACCTCTTACCCATCCCACGGAGGCTCCTGGGGTGTCTACTTTCTTACATGCTACATGTGTTATTTTTTCATTTTATATTATTCCTATTCTTGCTAGCACACTACTATATTGATATATACATGTCTTAACGTACTTCCTATCTTTCTAACATGTTAATGGGTGCTTCATGTGCAACATTTTCCTTGCATGGACTATTTCCCACCATGGTTGTCTATTACACCTTGATTGCTCTTGTATTCGATTATATGTCATTGTTTATGGGTTATGCCCCGTGTCTTGTATGTTCATTTCTTATATGTTTTTGGCTGCTTCGGCCTTGATTTTCTGATGATAGTGTGAGATATTTCCCATGTTTGAAAGCAGCTTTTTGGGGTCTATTTTATCTACTTGCTTGACTAATTTTTCCTCTATAGAATGTTTCTCACTTTTTCTACTAATGCATGTTTCTAGCCACTTTTTTGGCATGTGCCTTGGTTTCATCCATACACATTCCCTCCCCCTGTAGGGTATTAGTTTCAAATAAAAATCCAATCCTCTCATTTGGGCCACATCCTCCTAGAGATGTCTCACGCACACCAAACAAGGGGGCATACATTGGGTGAATCGGTCACCCTATAAAGCAGCTCGAAGCTTTAGTTCAAGCCTACACAGTACAGGAACATAACAAAGTTATAGCTATAGAACGGCCCATATTATGACTTGGGTCCTTAGTTAAGCACACACCAATGCCCAAATATAGACATGAGTGCCTAGGTGCTCCTAACCTTTCTTGGGTGCCTATGACCAAGGGGAGTTATAGTTATTTTCTCATATTAGCATAATTTTCAGTAGTTTGCAGATCTGGGAACATTCCTCTAGCAATCAAATGCATCCTATCCCATTTTTATATTTCCTTGGATTGAACTAGAACAACATAGAACAAACTAGGATCACACCATCTACATTGGTGTATAAATTCAAGAATCATTCATGGATGGATAATAACACTAGACCTTTCTCCCCAACACTCTTCCTAGCCGTGTCATGATATCACCCAAAAATCACTCTTGGCATGAGATTGCCCAAAAAATCACTCTTCTACATCATTTCAGGACACTTTCTATACTTTTCACTCGTCACAAATCAGGTGCACACATTCCTTTTACTACTTTTTCACATTTTTACATACTTTTACAGAGTTTTCATAACACATGACTTTGACTACTCTTTGACCCTTATTTTAAAAGTTTTTCCTTAGTACGTAATAAGAAGCAACCCATTAATAAGCTACAACAACAATAGTTACAACATAATAAAACTCATACACTTCACCCCTAGGGTTACTTCCTCTTTCTTAGCTTCCATGCTTCATTTTTATCACTCCATGCTTTCACTTGTCTCTTCGGCATGCTATCACCATCACATCTACATGGTTATCATGTACACATCTCTTATCTAATTTATGTTATCGATTATTCACTCAATAACATAAAGTGGGGGGGAAATAAGACACAAAATCATGCACTTGGATACATTTATAGGTCCTAATCACATATTACTATTCATATGATTCCTAAGTGAGAAAACTAGTAATTGATAACTATCTTTGGCCTCTTTGCTTTATTTATATTCTTACACACTTACAAATTTCAGTGACATTTCACTTATTTATATTTTATGGCTTGAGACACTAGTGCCTAGCCGGGATGCCCAAGTGCCTTAGTCGCCTGGAGTGCCTCTAACCTCTTTGTATCTTACTCACTCTCTTTGGGCCTCTTTTATCTTTTAGACATTTTTTTTTCTTATGGGTTGGTATTTTAGTTGTCAATCACGAAATTCAAACAAGGGAATCATATAAATACAAAGCTATGTGACCAAAATAAAGCATTAAGCTCTAAGAATATATTATCACCACCTAAGGTTGCATCTAAAGGCATGAAAGAGCATCAAAGGCATCCATATATCACTCATATAAGGGACAAGGGGTCGTATTTTTGCATATGTGCATAGGAGGGGAATTTCATTTTTCCATCCACATATCTATTTACATTGGTACATCTAGCTATCTCCCCTTACCACATGTGTTTGCACAAGGGATTTTTAGGGCATGAATTATACACACACAGACACCCATAAGAAATACATGGAGACCGAGATGTATTGTAGCTCTCGGTTATAAGTTCACTCTATCAAGCGACCTCCGGGGTCATTTTGACTCCTATTTACATTTTTATTTTTAGGATTCGATGTGGTTAAGGGATTTGTAGGATATAATTTGTTTTATTGGTTAAAAGTGAATTATGTGATCATTCAATGACATACAAGTGACAAAAAGGAAAGTTTAGGGACACTTGTGCAATGCTATAAAATTTAGTTTCGAGCTCAAGCGAGTCCACGATGCCTAACAAAGGTCTCTGGAACCTAGGCACGCTCACCCCAGGTCAGATGCCCTATTCCAAGCTCATCCACGAAATTCTAGGATTTGTTGTGTTTGATTACGATACTCTATTCCTCCAGTTCATCAATCTTCCAATCCAAAATACTTTAGGATCAATTGTGAAACCAACTAAGTCTTCTACCCTCTCTCTTTCACTTAGGGTTTCATATTTCTTTAGCTCATTACTTGTGTCGGATCTATAATTTAGAATTTATTTATCATACATGACTCTACAATTAGGATTTCAAAATTTAGGTTTTGTTAAATTAGCAAGACTTATCAAATCTTTAGATTTCCTCCTTTGACTTAGACCTTGTCCACCCAAGTCTCATATTTCAGACTTATCGAATCTTTCAATTCCCTCTCTTGACTTATATTTTATCTACATAAGTCTCAAATTTCAATACCATTCAAATTTAATAAGCATGGACCTCTTTCTTGATGATTCCATTTCAAATCCTCATTTATTACATTAAAAAAAAGCGAAAAGTATAAAAAGAGAAAAATATCCATATCAAATTGTTCCTTAAACCATTGTTTGTAATTTAGAAGTGGAAAGGTGACTCCAAATAATGTTAAGCATTCCATCTATTGGAAAATATTTTAATCATACCATTATCGGATATTTTCATTCTTACTTTGTTATAACACATGTTAACCTTGTTCCTATTAGGCATTGCGTGTCTCATCTTTTTATGGTTTCTACCATTTCAGATCTTTTCACCAATGGTTTTGTCTCAAAGCTTACTTATGGCTACTCCTCCTTTCAAATAAGCTATCTCTTTAACAGAAAGCTCAAACTTCTTCACGTGGTAATTTTGATTGCCCATCTCAATCTATGGTGTTGAACCCTTGCATCTTACTAGTCGCATAAGGTTAAGACTTGGGGAAGAATGTTCCTTCCCAATAAGCACATTATCAACATACAAGGAAAATTAAATCAATCTAAAAATATTTTAAAATCTATAAAATAATTACACCTTTCATCCTTCACAGTCTTCGGTGATAAGCCCATACTTCTCACTAGTAGTATGAGACTAGGAACGGAGGAAGCCCTTACTCGCCTACATTTTTCTTTGATGTTGAGCCCTTTCCTTTTACTGATGGCATGGGGCAACATGTAGGGGGTCCTTTACAAAACATAATTAACTAATAAATACTTTATGAATTCTATATCAAAGTGCTTAATCAAAAAAATCCCAAGAAGTTGTTTATGTTCAAGAGAGACAACAATCCCTTCAACCGGATCTTATCACTCAGCAGACCATCTATGGATCTAAGTTGATTCAAAACCTATAAAGTGCAATCATCTTGGAATCATTTAGATAATATTTACTAGAGATGAGTTGTATGTTTTCTCATATGGATCATTATTTTTTTAGAAAGGATAAAAGATTTTGGTTTTAAACTGGGACCAAAAAACCCCGAACAAAATAAAGCCGAGCTTTTAGAAAAAAAAATTAACAAAGAGCCATGGAGGCAAAGTCAAAAAAACTTGATGATATACCACCATAAAACAAATCCAAACTCCATAATATTTTGCATATTAAATAATATATTTTTGCCAAAACACCACAGAGGAGAAAATAATAGAAACAGAAAGAAAAGGTCACCAACACCCAATATAATTAGTTCTCCATAGCTTTGTTGTGAGCCCTAGTACTCAATCTATTATCTTTCCTACCAATCACCTTAATGATGACACACTTAGGGAATTTTTCTTTATTTTTCTCATTTTTGGTCCCCAATTTAGCCTCCTCCTTATCTTTGACATGGGTAGATGTTGTAACCATGGCAGAGCTCTCAGTAGTATCTAAATCCTCACTATCAAAAGTGCTAAGCATAAGTTGCATGTTGGGTTTGCACTCCTACCTGGAAACTTGATCCTGCAATAAAGAAATCTTATGTTCTTGAATTCAATAATCTTCCTGAATACCCCTTATAGTATTGTTTCAAGATTCAATCCTGTGATGGCAATATTTCAGGTCCTAAATGAGGCTTTTTTTAATAGTGAGGATGGTATCAAATTATAGATTCAACTTTCATTAGTTTTTCCTCCCGATTAACAAAATCCCGATCACTTTTTCTACAAATTTCTCCCAAATTTTGAATCTCCTTCTTCAAGTTACACAAGGCATCTACAATCCCCTCAGAAGGATCAATTTCTTTCTTTTTCTTATACGATTGAGATGAGAAGTCGGGTCTCTGATCGAGTCGGGTCATTGGTATGACTCGATTGGGTGGGAATGGCAGGATTGCTTCTTTGAACAAGAAAAATAATTAGACCCTAATGGAGGGGGATGTCCACCTTCTTATTTTTAAAATCCTCAATAGTAGAAAGCAAAAACCTATAGAGGAAATAAGCTAAGCTCATAGTCTGGTCTCTATAAAATAAATTCATGATTGAGAGATGGTGAGAAAATATCTTAGAGGACTTCCCCTATAAGGTCAAATTCCTTCATGACCACCAGATAGACATCGGCCCATCTATCAGGTAGGAAATTGTGAGCATTCTTGTCATCTTAAGCAATGATGTTATCTTTGGCTTCAAAAAAATTAGTAATTTCATGTTTTTCCCGAGTTTTATTTTTATAAATTTTGAGGCCATCAGTTTTTAACCCCATATTATCATAAATAGATTCCTCAAAAACCCCAATTTATACTCCTCTAAAAATTAAACCCCCATCAATCCATGTAATTGCAAATTCCACAGAAAGAGTAGGATCATTACCTTTTAGCCGATGTATGTACTAGGTGAAACCACCTTTGTGCAACAACTTCCATAGTACATTATCATTTTTAAGATGGAGAAAAGTGGTAGGTTCAGTGCATACCCTATCTCCTCCCATGGATCCTTCATTGTTGCCTTCTTCGAACACACACAGACTCCCAATCCTATCTCAAAAAACTTGAAAAAAACCAAGTAAAATGAATATGGTCAGTTTTCCAAAAAATAAAAGTCCTTTCACCACATTTGCAGGTTAATCATTACTCATCCTCCTAATTTATGTCTTCATTAATGAGATTATTTATATGACCCCAGGGATATGTGTCCCTGACCACATCACCAAATATTCCATGTCAGTACCTTTACTAACCAACGTATCCACGGGCCTATTACTAGCAAGAGTAAGTATGAATAAAACCCCATGATCAAATGATTTGAGGATGCCATGAGCCTCCATGATTAAGTTATTGAGCTTCCATCCACTTTTTATTTGATCCTTGAGAGCATTAATCATGCACATGGAATCACCTTCGATGATGATGGTTTTAAACCCAAGTCTCTACACATCCTAACACCCCATAGCATAGCCCTCACCTCGGCAATGTTGTTGGAATGATTACCAATGGTCCCTCTATAAGCATTAATGCATCTTCCACTTTGTGATCATGTACTAGACCCCCTCCACCCACCACATTGGCCTTCATATGTGTCGAACCGTCAAAATTAATCTTGTAGCTTCCATCTGGTGGTTTTGCCCATTTGACATTTTAGTTCAAATTCTTCTTCATGGGACCATTAGGAATGAGATTCATTCTCATAAGGATTCCTTTTAGCCACTCTAGATACCCTCTCCGACCTCTTTAGGTTTAAAATTCAAGTATTTTCTTTTAGATCCTATTTCACTTTTCAATCACCTTCTCCAAAAAAATGCCTCTTTCCGAAGATCTTGTTATTTCGTTCAAGCCATATTCCCCACAAAGCATGAGGAATATCTAGTTTCCACATGTCTTTGACTAAGGTGTTCTAGAAGTTGAAACTCCATTGATCCGACAAGAAGGCCACTTCCCCCAGGAGAACCATATACACCTTAAAGATTCCCAGAACTTCAAAGAAAGACTTGAAATGAGAAGGGGAATTCCATATATAGATGCTTAATAGATTTGTCATTTCCTTTACATAACCCACATCTATTAATAATGATCATTCCTCTTCTTATAAGCTTTAAGATCTTGCCTTTGACAACTTCCTAGAAGAATATATTAATTTTGGGAATAAGGTGTTTATTCCAGACTTTCCTCCAAATCGAATTAGGTTCCAAGTTTTCAAATTTTATCAGGTAGCTAGACTTAACTTCATATTCCCATGTGTCAGTGGATCTCCAGATTAGCTCGTCATGGGCTCTATCATGGGGGATGTGGAAATCCTTGATTTTCTTGTTTAGTTCATGAAAGGGTTGGATATCCCCATTAAAGTGAGGGGGGGTGGAGGATGGGAATCCACTTCCTCTCAACATCCCAATAGTTTCAGATAAGATCTCCCTATTCCTATATAAATATTACCAAAGCTCACTCCATAAATCAACCGTAATTAGGGCTTCGTCCTTAATCCAAGGTCCTACCATAATTTTATTTTAGATCCATCTCTAAGGTTCCACTTGCATCCTTTAGTTAGCATCTTTCTAGTTTGACACAGGTTATTCTAGAAGATATATCCTCTAGGAATATCCATATCAGAGAAGAGATCCAAGGTTCCACCAAAGGTCTCGCAAATATTTTGTTTTCAAAAATTTCACCCAGATACCATCCTCTTTGTGAAGTCTCTAGCCCACCTTGGCTATGAGGGCTTGGTTCATGAGTTGAATGTTCTTTAAACCAATACCACCCCTATCCTTTGGTTGAGTAACTTTCTCCCATGCAACCAGAGGGTATTCTATTTTTATCCTCTAAACCAATCCAAAGAAATCATTTCTAAATTCCTTCAATAGCTTTCTTAACTCTACCTGGAAGGATGAAGATGGACATGATGTAGACAATGAATGCCTTATAAGTATATTTGAAGAAGTTGGGCCTTCCCATCTTGAGAGAGAAAGGAACCTTTCCAGGAAGCCATTTTTTTATGAAATCTCTTAATTAACTTATTCCATCCTCCATCAAGTTTTTCCCCATAAAGAGGCATTCCTAAATAATTATCTGGAAGTTTTCTAATGTTACATTCCAGAATGTTGGCTAATCTATTATGTTGTTCCTCCCCTACATTAATGAAGAAACAAGAGATTTTTCTAAATTTTATTCTCTTCCCGTGGCCCTTTCATACTGCTTGGTGATACCTTTAATAGTCTTGGCTTCTTGAACAATAGCTTGACCCGGAGGACCATATCATTAACAAATTTTTGCAGGGCATTGTTATACCTTGTGTCTGCGCATCCATTATCTTCACTTTCATATCACTATTCACCTTGTTTTCATGTTCTTCTTGGGTCTCGGTGATGATCCCTTACAACTTCCTAGTTACGTGTACTTACGAGTGGAGTGAAACACCCTATAATTTTATCATCTACATATCTGCCAATGGAATGGAATTCTTCTAATTATTTACACCTGATTTCAAGTAGTGTACCCCTTTTACCGAGTTGTAAAATATCAAAAATATTCAAAAATGTTTCACAAAACTTAAAAAATATTCAAATATGTTTCTCAAAATACCAAAAACAATATAAAATTGTTCAAAAATACAAAATTGTTTTAAAATTAAAAACTATAAAAAATTGTTTCAAAACTTAAAAAATATAAAATTGTCAAAAATAAAAATATTCAAATATTTTTGACAAACTTTCAATAATTGGATAACATAGTTCAACAATCTTGCCATTTGACAACACTCCACATGATCGTTCCAGATCATCTTTCGAGAATCATCTTTATTTCCCCTAATCTATATCTATGCTTGAGGCAATCATTTGTTGCAACATAATGATTAAGTGGTCAGCCAACCCTCAATGTGTATATGGGTCCATCACTAATATATAGGTTAATATTTAATAATATGAAATATTTCTATTTCTATTATTAAATATACTAACCTAAGTATATACTTTAGGTTAAATATTTAATATCATGAAATTATTATATTTCTAATATTAAATATTATAAACCTAGGTGTATGTGTCAACCATTTTAGGTTGAAAAGGTAGGTCGAGAGACATACCCGATCACCTTATATAAAAAGGACTTTAGGTCCTCATTTGATATATTCGGAAATATATCAAAGGTGTGCAAATCAAGTGATTTATTTTTACCCTTGGTAAATAGGGTTTCAAAGGAGTAGGTGATCTTCTTTGGATGTAAAATAAGTTCTCTCGAGTAAAAGGTTATTTTCAAAGTGGTTTTTACCCTATTGAGGTTTTCCACTATAAATAATGTGTGACATGTGTTATTTATTTCATGTAAGTATTTCTTTATCTACTTATGTTATGACGTAATATTTATTTAAATATTTATTGTAACATTATTTACTATGTAAGTTGATTAAATCCGTATTTATTAGAATCCTCAAATTATAACATGATAATAGAGTGAGGTAAATTAAATAAATAAAACCTGAAAGTGTATTTAAAAGTATCTAGTCCCCTTCTTTTTCCCCAATTTATTTTGGCATTACATTTGTGTAATTTAACTCTCGATAAAAAAATTAGGGTTTTTCAATTTTAAATCCCTAATTTTGGGGGAGATGTAATATGATATGATTCTTACTTTCATTTACATTTTGTAAATTAAATGGAATTAATGTTTGTTTGGAGCTTAATGTGTGCATTATTTACCTACGTGAAAATCACATACAAAAAAAGAAAGGATTTATTACTATATGAAATATTTTTCATGTTTTCTATAATTTCAAATGTTTGTTGGTTAAATATTTCGAAGGTAAATTCATACCCGTGTTCTTTGGTCCCCTCTAAAAGGATTCAATTTGAAAAAATATAGTTTATAGTTAATCTATAACTATATCCTATATAATTTGAAAACTATATTATTATTTTTAAATAAATATATATAATATAGAATAAGGTTTATATAATAATTTATATAAACATCATATTAAAATAAGCCATTATGATGGTCATTTAGACGTCAAATTTAAGCTGGCTAGATTTTTGTCTACATTAATTTTTTCATAAATTTGAAGTTGTTATGCATTCTTAGGGGTCTCTTCTTCACTTCTATATGGTTGGAAATATTTTTTATATAGATCTAGGGTATAATGTAGATCCATTTATATTGTGGGTTATTATTTTGATCATGGGAGGTTAATTAGTATGCATTGTAATGACAGAATTAGTTATGATCAAATAGTTTCTTTAGATCTATAAAATTTAGATCTGATTTTATTAAAAATATTTTTTTATTATTGATAAATATGTATCTAACTCTATGGTACATTGTATATTATAATGGGGTGTGTTTTACAAGTTTAGGAAAACAATGGTATCCAACTATTTCTGTCTTGACAAAACCCAAATCCTGAATGAAACCAACTACAACATTTGGGTCAAAATAAAATTTATGGTGAAAAAACTCTAGACGATTATTTCTGGATCTAAGGTTGCTCCCACCGATTGTCAAACAACTATAGATAACATGAATACATTCTTGCAACAAATGTAGGAGGCTCTTTCTATGATTCTACGCAATGTGAACAATGAGTACCTTCTACACATTGGTAATATCAAACATCCGAAAGAGGTATGGACACAACTAGAATCCATGCATGAAGGATACTTGGTATATCAAGGATAGTAATGAGAGTAAAATAGCTGAAGGAATTCAAATAAAATTTTTGTATATTTTTGATGATTTCTCTTCTGCATCTTGTTTTATATCTCAAATTTTGAATAATTCAAAACTATGGCATGAAAGGTTAGGACATGTTAATTATCAAAGCTTATATGAAATGTCTAGATATAATCTAGTGAAAAGTTTACATGTGTTGTCTTCTTCTCTTGAAGTTACTTCATTAAATGCTTCTAAATGATGGTTTTGATTCTGATTTAGTAAATGGTCATGATGATGTTTTGATGTTATAGATGTTTCTGAAACTCTTATCTTCCTAGATAAGAAATTAAATTGGGCTCAATCTATGTTAGAAAGTTCAAATCCTATTAACCTTAGGAAAATGACTAGAAGTCATCATATATACCATGCATTAATTACTTTGTATGAACCTGAGCCATGAAGTATTATAGGGTCTAGGTGGATATACAAAGTAAAATATAATGTTGATGGTAGTATTAACAAACATAAAGCTAGATTTGTTGTTAGAGGTTTCACTCATAGACTGGTATTGATTATGTTGAGACATTTCACTGTAGCTAAATTGAGTCTTGTTGGGGCCTTATTTACAATTGCCACTCGATTTGGGTGGAAATCCACCAAATGGATAATAAAATTACTTTTTTGAATTGTGATTTAAAAGAATAACTTTACATGTTTCAACATAAAGGATTTGAAAACAGTTAAGAAAACTGTGTTTGTAAGTTAAGAAATCCTTGTATGGTTTAAAACAAGCTCTTAGAGCTTGGTATGCAAAAATTATTTCCTTCTTTAAACTGTTAGGTTTTGTTAATTGTTCTTCTAACAATGATATATTCAGTCGCAATAAGGCTCGCATATTATCATTATATGTATATATGTTGATTTTCTTATGTCTGGTGAAAATTCTGATTTAATTCATAGGATTAAAGAGAAATTGAAGCAATAATTTGAAATGAATGAGTTAGGTCTCTCACATCATGTTATTTTTATGACTATACTTCATTCTATTTTTATTTTTCAAAACACAATATGCAACCATTGTATTGAAAAAATTTCTTATGATTGATTGTAAACCATTTTCTACTTCAATGAAAGTTGGAATAAATATTGATCCTAAATCTACATAAGAAAAAAGTTGATCCTATTTTATATACATTGTTAGTTGATAGTTTGATTTATCTAACTATAACTAGATCAGATATTTCCTATACATTGGGAATTACTTAAAGGTTTATGTAGGAACCTTTTTTAGAGATCATTAGAATCTTACAAAAATAATTTGTAGATATTTGAAAGGAACAATCAATTATGGGTTGCATTATAGTTATGTTGTGTTATAAAATATACTGGACGTGTTCAATTTTTTTGGTGTACGAACCATTACATGGAACAACAAATTTAATCAACAGTCTTCATTTCTTCTACCGAGGCAAAGAAGTACAATGAAAGAAGTAAATAAGTAATGTGGCTACAACGGCTGTTGGTAGAGATACACATGGAAGCTAAAGGAAGTATTTCTCTTATATGTGGTGGTCAAAGTTGTATTACTCTTGATTAAGAATCTAATTCAACATCAAAGGATGAAGAATATTGAGATACATATACGCTTCACCCGTGAGAAGGTGTAAAGTGATGAGATAAATCTCAAGTTCATGTTGACTGAAGAGTAGGTTGTTGACATCTTCACAAAGTCCCTGAGTGCTGCAAAGTTTTGTCACTTTCATGAAAAGCTTGGATTGTTAGAGTTTCCATTGAGGGGAGTGTGCATGACAATTTCACCTCCTAATGGAACTTAGTTTTTGTAAAAATACCTTTAAACATATGTAAAAGACCTTCGAGAAAGTGTAAAAATACCTTCAGAAAGTGTAAAAATACCTTCGGGCATGTATACCTCCTCGACTTCTTTTTTAGAAAGAAGTGTAGAAAGATCTTAAAGGTGGTCTTTAGTAAACTCTTTAGTGCTATTGAGTTTACTGGTAAACATCTAGTACAAGCATATTGTTAAGGAGGTCCTTGGTTATAAAAGGATCATATATGCTTGGGTTCAATAACCTTTTATGAGAACTTGTGAGAACATGTAAAACTCACAAATCATACTTAGCCATTGATCATGGGATGATCTTTGGGATTCCAAATCCTTTTGTACTAAAAGGTAATTTGAGTATGATGAAGGTGTTATAATTCCTTCAATCGATATGCTAGCCTAAAACCTTTATGGTTTAAGGATTGTAAATCATGTAGTGTACCATAAGAAGGTAATCTATTGGCATATGTTATGTTATCCCACTTAACATTAAGGGGGGGTGTTGGAACATAATTATTAAGTGGTCCGCCAACCCTCAATGTATATGGGTCCATTACTAATATATAGGTTAATATTTATATTTCTATTATTAAACATACTAGCCTAGGTATATACTTTAGGTTAAATATTTAATATCATGAAATGATTATATTTCTAATATTAAATATTATAAACCTAGGTGTATGTGTCAACCATTTTAGGTTGAAAAGGTGGGTCGGGAGACATACCCGATCACCTTATATAAAAAAGGACTTTAGGTCCTCATTTGATATATTCAAGAAATATATCAAAGGTGTGCAAATCAAGTGATTTGGTTTTACCCTTGGTAAATAGGGTTTCAAAGGAGGAGGTGATCTTATTGGATGTAAAATAATTTCTCTGAAGTAAAAGGTTATTTTCAAAGTAATTTTTACCCTATTAAGGTTTTCCACTATAAATAATGTGTCACATGTGTTATTTATTTCATGTAAGTATTTATTTATTTACTTATGTTATGATGTAATCTTTATTTAAATATTTATTGTAACATTATGTAATATGTAAGTTGATTAAATCCGTATTTATTAGAATCCTCAAATTCTAACATCATTTACCCTTTCACAATATAACTTTTCTTGGGGTGTTGAAAAAAAAATTCTCTTTCCTATTCAATTTAATGACTAGTAATGAAATAAACTAGCAACGCAAAACATGCAAGGGTTTATGGTACCTTGGAATAAGATGGTGATGAAGGACGGATGTAAGGTAGACTCCTTGCTGTAAGCTTTCTGGATCTACACAACAAAGACAACTAGAAAGAAAATGGATTATATGGTAGATGAGAGGGTTGTCAAATGAAGTCATTTCTAAAATGTGTGAGCTTCCTTACACAGATCTCAACCCCATACCGATAAAAAAGATGACATAAATGATAAAGGACTTAATAACATGCGAATCTAAACTAAACTAAAACTAAAATTACAAAAATGAAAGGAAAGTACAAATATGATATAGATTGATGTAAAGTTAAATATACCTAGTGAGTCGATGGTGACCTAGGCTGCAGAGAGGTCCAAATCGATGGCGATTGGGGTAGATGAATAAAAATAGCAACCAAAAATGCATATCTGATAGGATTTGTATACATATATGAAGATGATGAAGACCTCTAGTAACAAAGGGTAACTGCAAAGGATCTAAAACAAAAGAAACATAAAGGATGTAAAAAATGTGGATCTAAGGAGATGGGATGGAAATATGGATTAGTTCGATGGTAATCGGGCTAAGTTGGCAATGACCAAGGACTAGCAGAGTGGATCTAGGTTGACAGAGTGACAGAAGAATGTAGATCTCGGGAGCGTGTGGAAACATAAACAGAATAACATACATCTGTGTATTTGGATGGTTGAATAGGTGATACAACAGAGCATGGTCGATGATGACCTAGGCTGACCTAGATGTGATCAAAAATGGATGTGCTTTAGGTGACGACAACCTACACACAAGATAGATGAAAGGAAAGCTAGATCTAGATCTATGATGGTAGATGGACCCGCAAATAATCAGTAGCTAGTAATAACAATAATGATAATGCAACGATGGAATAAACCAACACAAGGAAAATATGATCTCCCTAAAGTCTCCGCAAATGATGCAATCAAGCTCAAAGGGAATCCAAGAAGACTAAAATAGTTGCAGAGAAGCTCAATCACGAAGATAAGATTGAAAGTCGCACAAGAAATCTGATTTTTCATCCCTTTGGAATGAGGGTGTGGGTGGCTTTATAGGGTCTACGGTGACCTGGGTGGGTTTCTGCCAACCATGGGGAACCATCTATTTGGGCGATGGGAGGGTGCCTATCTCAAGGCATCAATCCCATTAGAAGTGTGATTAGGGTTTTAGAAGGCTTATGCGGGTTAGGTTTATATTGGGAGATGAAAAGGGTGGGTAAAGGATGAGATGGAGTAAATAAAGGATAAGGGGAGGCTAGGGATGATAAACTAGGTATTTTGGGGATGATAAATAACCTAAAGAGGAGAATTAGAGGAAATTTTATAATGAGATGAGGATTAGGGGATAATTAGTGAGGATTAGCAAAAATTTAGGATGAATGGAATAATAGACGGGAATATTCATAAAACGTGAATTAAAATAAAGGGTCCAAATAGGTAACAATGGTGAAAAGAAGCAAATGCGGGGTGACAAGGGTAGCGATACCAAATTTTGGTGTCTACATTTTCCCCTTTTTGTCAAGTGGTTTACGCAAGCAAGCCATGTGAGAAAAAAATGATGAGAGATGAAAGGTGGGATGAAAGATGATGGAGTATTGATGATAGGTTCCCCCTCAAACTAGGGATCAAGGACAAGAATGAAAAATTGATCACGAGTTTGAAAGAGATACATGAAGATGGGAGGGGAAGATAAGGATGGGAGAATAGAAAGATGAGGCAAGATGCCCCAAATAATAAGGATTCAAAAAATATTAAAACATGGTGGTGATTTTAGGAGTTAATTTGGTAAGGAACAAATGGAATGGTCTTCAAGGAGATGACAGAATGTCCTATGAGCTTGTGAATCAAAGAAAATCACGAGAAAATGTAGGGAATCGATGGGAAACCAATCAAATGGATAAAAGTTGTGGGGACCAATGGTTCATAGGCACACATCAAAATTATGCACAACCAAATGTGAGAATAATGTGAAATCTTTCGTACATGAGGAATCAATGAAAATATGCATCCATAAAGGATGAGGATGAGGATGGAAATAATGATGCCCCAAAAAAGGGCATGAAAATGGCCAAAGAGGAAAAATATAAAAATATGTGATATGGTGCCCCAAGAGGGAACACAAATATGGCCACAAAAGTAGACTTGAGATAAGATATGGATGATAATATGGTGCCCTCGAAAAAGACACAACAATGGCCGAATGGAAAAATATGAAATGATGATGAGAAAAAGTAGGAAATGGTAAAGAAAAGTGTGTTATGGGTGACACACCAAAAATAAAAATGGAAGGAAATATGGTATAATGACGTGGAGAAGAAAAAAAAAGAATGATGAAGAAAGGAAGCTTGGGTTGATGATTACTAAGGTAGGTCGATGGAGACTAGGGAGAAACGGTGGCGACATAAGAGGGTCGGTGGTGACCGAGATCAGTGGCTATATAAGCCCACAAATCATCCGAATAAGATCATTTGCATACCTCAAAGCAACAACTGAGATATTTGAGCTATAAAAGGAGATTGAGATTTGAAGAAAGATGATGGTTGAAGGAGCTGCGAGGAAGCGCTTGAGGGCACATAGGATGGTGAGTAATGAATCCTTGGCTATGTTTTTAATTTATTTTATGTTTTATTTATTTATTTTTTACATTTTTAAAAATTTTGGATTGGCACCAGGGGGTAGTCGGCACTAATTGGCTACGGTTTCCGTCGACCACCCTAAAAATATGCTCGACCCTAACCTAGGCACATCGACCCTAACCTAGGCGCATCGACCTAACTTAGGTCGGTGTTGACCAAGGATGGGATGGATAAGTTTGATATTTTTGATTTTTATTGATTAAATATTGAATGGAAATAATGATGAGGAATCTGATATATGCTTGGTTTATTGATGATTACAGCCCAAGATACTTTGTACTTGAGAGACGTAGTCTTCGCCCTATAAGATTAGATCGGGGGGATATAGCGATTTATGAGAGTGGGATCACTTAGTGGTGGTGGGATTGGGTAGATTCAGATATTATCAAAGGATCCCATGAGATGTGGGTTTGATGATTGCATTGGTAGAGAGATGGGATGTGTGCACATGCACATTTTGGTTCAAGATGGGTGAGATGATAATCACCCTAGAGGATGTACATTGCATTCTCAGATTGCTAATACAAGGGGAGCAGATAGTTCCCATTATAGTTGATAACGAGACTAAAGGTCCTTACACGGTTGTTTGGACTTGATGCCCCACACATTACATTTTCTCCGTACCTTTTCTTATGAGATGATATATGAGCATTGGGTACCATGGAGTCAAATGATATGCCTAGTGATGATGGTGATGTCATGTTATGCACTACTTGATTCAAGTAGATCCATATTCCCATGGACACTAACAGGGGTTTTGATAGATATTGTGGATCACTAGACCGTATTTTCATTTGGGACAGTGTTTTTGCGCGCGGTTTATCATGAGCCGTGTGATGTATAGATTGGAGAGGAGGACAAGACTAGATGTAGGATTCCTCCTTCACTGTTGGGCTTATGAGCACATAACATTCATTAGGACACTAGGGTTTTCATGGGTCATAGGAGAGCACAAAGAGTTATCAATTGGATTTTTGAGATGGCGATTCGATGAGGCTCATGGGGACAAAAGATTCAGAGAAACAAATTGGTATAGTGATAGATTCATAGAGCTCGATGTAGAGAAGATCATATGATAGTCATATTGATATTTCCTTATATGGCCTAGAGCAGATGCAAAGTTATTTGGTATGAGGAGGAATAGGTGGGTACAAGGCCGCAAACTAGAGATGATTAAGGCCATACAATTTAATAGATTCAAGCAATAGTTTGGTTTTGTCTAGACATAACTTAGAGAGACCAATGTATATAGGTGTGAGGAGATAGATATATTTTCTTAGTGAATACATGGCTAGTCCATTGGAGGAAACACTTGAGCCATGGGATGATGAGGATGATGTGGGAATTGGAGTCGGGTTTATAGATTGGTTTTCGAGTACTTGGGTGGTTCGATACAGTCGAGAGAGGATTGGAGAGAAAAGATGATAAGGATGAGGAGATAGAGGCCAAAGAGGAGATGGCTCCCAGGATTGGGTGGGGATGGTGACCGAGGAGAGTCTACACAGATATAGCACGGCTTCATGCGGAGTGAGATTCGTCTCGCCTATAGAAAGAGATTGTGAGGGAGGAGCTCAAGAAAGTACATTGGGAGAGGGATGCGGTGACTCGGGAGAGAGACACAACCATCCAAGATACGGATTAGTACGGGAGAGGTAGAGAGGGAGGCATATAGAGACCGATTTGGAGATCTTGTATCTATACTAGCCTCGAGTTAGCGAGTGGTGTATCAAAGCAGTGTAGTCTTTGTTTCTTTCCCAAAACCCTATATGCATTGGCCCATCACTTAGACAAATTTGAGAACTCACCCGAAGTGGGAAAAGGTACCAGTTCCTCTTTTTATACCATATTTTTCAAGATGTTAGCATGATCATTCATATATTCTATAACCATAAGTAATTAAAGGTAAAGCATAACAAGAATCAACTCGCAACCATAGTGCATAATAAATCAAACAAGGATCAAGATTAGATTCACCACACAATATTCATGAGAAGTAACATCAATAATCAATATCCATCCACAAAGATCCATTATATTACTTCATCACAAAGAAGTAGATGAATACATACCAATAACATTGGCATAAATTATGCGTGCTCATAAACCAACATCATGACTCTAACACATGCAATTTGATCTCTAAACCCACATAAATCAATACATATATATAGGGGTGGGAACTTTCCCTTCACCACCTATGCACTCTCAAATTATTAGGCAAGCTCAAAATAGTCATGTGCTTTCTTACAAAGGTAATCAAGAAGCATGCAAAATTCACCTAACAATAGATTACCTATAATTAACTCTAGATCCAATCCTATTATTAGCTCTGACTTCGCATGATGTTTGATCTTCCACTTACTCCAAAAATAGCCATTGCTTTATCCACAAGTCTTCTTTTTCTTATCCAATGTGTGTTATGCACTCAATCCTATTCTTATCCCATAACATGCAAAATGGCTAAGTCCTGAACTTTGACTTTCCTGTTACACCCCGCAAGTTTAGTTTAGGTTATAAAAGGATTGACGTCTTCAAATGATCATGAAAATAAGTAAAAAATAATAATAAATGACTTTATTAATGGTTGAAAAACCATGACATGGGTAATTATATGGTTTTTATAAACTAAAGTAGATGATCATGTTTATTGAAAACATGTACATTTGGGTTATGATTGAAATTGTGTAATAAGCCATCGGCACGCGGGACTTATTGTTTAGAATGGAAGGGGTATGAAAGCCAAAGGCAAGCTTAAGTTGATATGCTCTTATTAATTGATTTTGAAAAAAAAAACATTTGACATAATGTGTCACAGTAGAAGCATTGGACCATGATATAACAATGGGTCAGTTAAAGTGTTCTAAGGTTGGTATAAGTATATATATACTTGTGATATAGTAATAAACATTGTTCAACATTATTCTAGCCCTTGAGGATAATGTGTTTCAAGCATTGGAATCTAATGCGAGAGATTTACCGAATGATCATATTAATCATCAATCACCATTGATCAGTTGACTCGGGCTTGTGAATCATGGGTCATGATGTTTATTTCGAGATTATGGAATTTATTAAATTGGTTATTTATTTTGTGGGGAATGCAACCTTATGGGATTATAGTGATAATTAAATGTTATCATTATTTTATTATTTTAATGGTTTTCGGTTAAACCAACCCCATGCATGTAAATCGCGGATTTAATAATAATCTTTAACTTGATCAATCACCAAGATTTGTTTAATTTGTCAAATGCTATAGTTAAGGGTGTAGAAGCCATGCAACTAATTGATAGAGAGTTAAATGGATATCTACCAGAAAAAGGTGGTGGGATAAGCTCAATACCACTACATGGAATCTCTGTCATTAATTCAATTAAATATCTCGAAATAGATGCAGCCTAGTCAAGTAACTACTAATGTTATGGTACATTTTACGGTGTTGTTAATCTCCAATGGAGCTCGATGAGTTTGTATGTAAAAGGGATTGTGATGCAAGTAATGAATAAATAAATGCTAATTTTTATATGCATGGCTCTTATTTAGTGGTTGATCTTGTGGCATTAAATTATTTGGCTCGAAATCGGTATTTGAATGGAGGAAGCAAAGAAATTTGGAAGGAGAATTCAAAATGCAAATCCTAGAAATAAATGTCCCTTAACTCTCTTAACCCTTTATTCCATCTAGTATTGGTTTAAATAAATATTGCAATAATGCACGGCATGAGAATATTCGAACATGTGAAATTTGTGATTACGATGTATTGTAAATAATTTTCCCATGATTAAATATGTTGAATGTAATGGCCGAATTAGTGGGATTTGATTATTACTACTATATTATTGTGCCTTATGCAATTACCGATTCTGGATTTGATTAATAACCCTGGATAGATGCAGAGATTCTAAAATATGGTCTATATTAATTTTATTGGCCAAATAATGTTTAGTTTTAAGGATAATAGATTTAACTTTCATAATCTAAAATGGGTTAACCAGAAAATTGTGGGTTCGGCTTGATCATTATAATAAACGCTTAAGACGTTTCTACGGGTACTCACTTTTTGGTGGCTTTTCTTATTTTACTCATGAATTTAGGTAAAATATAGAATTATGAAAGAGCTTCGAGTTCACCTATTTCTTTCAAAGTATCATGGGAAGTACCCAAGGTTTTTAATTGTTTAATTTGAGTACCTTGAATATACAGTACGGTTTTGTGGTATGCCTATTATTATTTAGAGTTGGGTTGATAATAAACTACCTAAAACTATAAGGTTCATATTTACATAAGTATGCTCTGTTGAGTCTCCGATTTAATTTTTAGTGAGTTACGGAATTTATAGGTTTGCATTAGTTGTTTGACCCATAAGGATATGCTGGTTTTTGTGGAATTTTGAAGTGCCTCTTGGGCATGATTCAAAATAGTAAAAGGAGTTCTGAAATGGTTGTAAAATCACCATTGAAACACGAACTGATATTGGTTGAATCAAACCTTAGGCTTGCTTAATTCAATATGGATAATATTTATCTGTTTCGTATTCCTATTTTTAATAAGCTAACTCACTTAAATAAATGTGGGTTGGAAAAAATAGAATTTGGAAATAAATAAGTATGACTAAATTCTTGTCCCTTTATAAGTTTATATTCAATTAATATTTCCCCCTTAATTTTGTATTTGTGGTAAATATCTGATTAACCAACTCAAACACTACATAAGACTCGATTTGAGGATGGACCTTATCAATGATGGACTCACACGAATGGTTGACCTTGCTTAATATCTAAAGACTATGAAGTCCTTATCCCAAATCAGGAATTCGACACATTATGAAAAATTACTTAGGTCCGATGATTATTTTAATGGTGTGACTGTGGTGTAGGCACCCGATTACTATATTATTGTTCCTAGATTACATTGATAAACTCATAACCTATGTTATGAGATGACTGAAGTTAACTAATGTGAGTGTCTATGTCCTTAAATATAGTTATGTATAACTTGTATTGACACAAAATCCTAGCTCATACATGTTATTATGATAACTAAGGAAGTAGAGACTTACATACCATCATGATCAAGTTCAGATATATGGTTGTACCTGAATGATGATCATATTACTGATGTGATATGAGGTAGTGTTGTCCTCTCAAATTTTCCCCTCTTTTGAAAGTCAAAAAATTGAAAATTTTGAGCTCACAATCTTTAGTGATGTTCTAGTGAAGTGAAAAGTTGAGGAGATAGTAAAATTCATGTTTTTTGGAGTTATTTTGGTGATTTACGGGTCTGTCGGACATTTTTGTCCCTCATGTACCAATTTCTTCGGGCTTTCTATTCCCCGATTGGCTACATTCCCCGAAATTATTTAACTTTTGGTTATGTCGAAATTTTTGGCCCATTTGTCCCAAGTTCACCCGGACTCTCTATTCCCGATCGCTTTGCATCACCCACATTTTTCTAGTGAAAATTATTTCTATCTTGATTACATGGATGGTTCCTCTCTCCCACTTCCTTATAGTGGGGTACCTAAAATTGTTCAAGTCCTAGGTGAATAGGAAGTCTCTTTGTACATTATGTATAGTGTGTGTTTGCTTCTCCCTGTTTCTGTTTGTGGTGTGTTTTTTCCTTATTTATGTGTTGTCTTCTATATTGGTTTTCCTTTTGACTCTGTGGCCCAATGGATTATGCACTGGTCTTCTTCCCCTAGTTTTTCTAGAGTTCTTGCCTTATCTCGTTCTTCTAATCTAGCCAAGTCATCCCCAGAAAGAGCTAATTGTTGTCCTCTCAAAATTTTCCCTCTTTTGAAAGTCAAAAATTGAAAATTTTGAGTTGACACTCTTTAGTGATGTTCTAGTGAAGTGAAAAGTTGAGGAGATAGTAAAATTCGTGTTTTTGGAGTTATTTTGGTGATTTGCGGGTCTGTCAAACATTTTTGTCCCTCATGTCCCAAGTTCTATCGGGCCTTCTGTTCCCAATCAGCCGCATTCCCCAAAATTATTTAACTTTCGGTTATGTCGAAATTTTTGGCCCATTTGTCCCGAGTTCACCCTGGCCTCTCTGTTCCCGATAACCCGCATCGTCCACATCGGGTCCTTCGCATTCTTTTGTCCCATTTGTCCCAAAAGTGTCTCATGCTACTTCGTCCCCACTTTTCCCACATCGGTTGAATCATGTCTTCGTGTCCCTCACATTTCCAAGTTTTGGACCAGCCGTGCTCATTTATCCCGCATTACATCGCATTGGCGAATCACGTCTTCATGTCCCTCATGTCCCAAATGTACCAAAGACCATCCGGGCTAGTTTTTCCACTCTTCCCGATTCTTATCTTTTTGAGTCGGTGTAATATGAATTTAATGCACATTTAATGACCTTCTCTCTCCTAAATAACTATTTAATAGGACTATCCTCTATGCATTTGACACATTGCTCACTTTCCATCATTTGCTCGTGCTCCTACTCCCTTTGCATTTTTCATTGCGAACTCAACCCTTGAAGGTTTTCCTCTGTGCATTGCAAACATGAAGATCAAATTCCAAGGCCAAGAACATGTATCACCTCTTGAGACCTTTGTTCCCGATATCGGGGATAGTGAGGTTCGGCACCTGGATTTTGGGGATTTTTGGAATAGATTGACTTGCCCTAATCCTTCCCCCATGGCACAAATGATCAACGATAGTGGACTTGCTTATGTGGCTGGTTTCCCTATCTCTGTACAATGTGTCAACACTGTGCTCACCTGTGGAGCTCATTTTAACTCGGACACCAAAGAATTGACTAATGTGCATGGGGAGCTGATTGCCAAACTAGATGTTGCTACCATTACTGCTGCCCTATGCATTCTAGAGACCGAAGACTCCATCGTTCTCACTCAAGCTCAAGCTCAGACCTTGTTCGAGCAGGACAGTGAAAAATATAAGGCAAGAATAGCAAAATCATGGTTGAAGAACCCTAAGAAGGGAGTGTCCTGACTTTCCAAGGCATTATTTAGGGTTGATTTCAATGAAGAGTTGTCTGATTTCATCATTTTTCTAGCTCGTGTCATGGGATTTCCCTCTACCAATGAATTTCACTTCTGGATGTGCCCTTTTATCAACATCATCTGCGAAGGTAATCAGAACATAAATTGGGCAGAAATCATTTGCATGAATTTGACCGAGTAATTGTCTAATGTGCAGCAGACTAAGAAGTTCTATATGACTTCTTATCTCATGTATTCCCTAGCAGCATCCCAACAGTGGTTTGGATTCACATACATGGAGGGCCAGAAGGATGAGCCCATTTATGCATACTGCCCTCAATTTACCCTTGAAACTAGCAACCACAATTTTAGAAGAGTTAATGATGCCTTTACCATGTATATTGTAAGGCTTTTAGAAGGTGATACTACCAAGAGGTTTTTTGATGAAGCCATGAACCTGATAACTAAGTATGGAGCTTTCTTTATTCAATTCAGGAGGTTTTCATATATCAAGTTGGTTGGTTATGAAAACACACCTCTCAAGCTCCCCATGTTTTGTAATGACAAGATGGCTCTAGTTGAAGTGTGTAGGAAATTGGATAAATTGCATAGAACCTGCAGGGACAAGAAAATCTCTGGTCTGCACTTCCCTATTTCTTTGGGAAACTATACATGTAAAATAGCCTTGGATGCCCAAAATGTAGAAAGGGCCCTTGCTCCCCTCACTATCCACTTTTTCAGGCCTAGGACTTGTTTTGATTTGAATAAGTTCATTGATCAGAACCTCAGAATAAATTATCATCATAGACCAGATACTGAGGATTACTGGGCTGATTGTGCAGATGATTTTGAAGCAAGGTGGAGGCACTATGGCAGACTCTCTCTACAACTGATTAAAGAACTCAATCTCTATCAAATTCCTGAAGGGTTCCAGGATGATGATGAAGACTTGCAGTCTTTTGAATATGAGACATTAATCAAACATACTCCTTTGGAAGATCTAGATTGGTACAAGAAGGAGAAGGATGACTTGGTTGAGATTTTGGCCCCTATCCTTGTAAGAACCAAAGTTTGGTTTGACAGGAAGGTTTAAGAGCTTAAGAAGAATCAAAGTGGATCTTCTTCCAGAGATACTTCAACACCTAGGAAGGAAACACATACACCCAACACAGAGGTACTGTACAAACCCCTCCTCCTTCCTCAATTAAAGAACCTAAATCATCTACTCCCTCTTCTTCTACTCAAGTGTACCAAAAGAAGATAAAAGAGGTTAAACAAGAGCCAATTGAGGAAGAACCCCTTCTAGAGCATTCAAGATTGCCTTCAGGCCAGAGAACATTATTTTTCTCAGTGAAAGTGATGATGGTGAACTACCACACTCTACAGGAACTTCAAAATTTACAGTAGAAGATGAGAAGGAGGTGCCTAGCACTGAACCTCCTAGTACAACAAATTCCTCTACACAAGAAGCAATAGTGGTGAATACCTTAAGTGCCATGGGTTCACTTGCTCTTGGACCTCTTGTCCCTTCTTCTTCTTCTTCTACTTTTGCATGGGTGCAACCCTTGGTTGATAGCAAGAAGAGAAAACCTTCTTCCCGTTTGACAGGGCCCAAATTTTGATGTTGTGGCAGCTTTTTTAGGTACTACTCCTCCTCCTCTAGCAAAGAGAGCTAAAACAACTTCAAGAATAGTGACAGATGCTCAAGGCCAACAATTTCTAGAGGTTACAAAGCCTAAGGTTGATAAGGCAGAGCAAGATCTATTAGCCTCTGACTTGGAACTTTCTAGAATTCCAATGGGAGAATCTACTCCTGAGAGTGAGGTACATAACCTCTAAGAAATAGTAACCAAGGTTATTGAGAGAGTGGAAAAGGGTAAGAAAACTATAGAATAGTTGGAAGAACAAAATCAAGTTCTTTCCAGCTTCATCAAGTCATTATTGGCTAAAGATAAGGTTTTGGATCCTGCTCCATTGGCTGCCCTTCCACCTCCTATGATTCTCAGTCAAGATGAGGTTCAGAGTATCAAGGATATACACAGATATTCCACTTATGGAAGGGCTATGGAAGCCATGGTTGATGACATGACCATTGCAGGCTTGAACTTCATTGTAGAGGCCTTCAAAGTCAATGAGAAGGTGGTCAACCTGCAACAAAAACTCTCCTCCTCTATTAGAACTATGGACAAAGAACTGAAGCTTTGGAGTAGTTACATTACGATCTTCACCTGATGGGACAAGCTGATGAAAAGATATTGTTGGCTAGTAAAGTTTTTGATGATGCCAAGGACAACTTGTCAGGGTCATGGGTGTTCAGTGTTGAATGGAAAATAAAAGTTTTGGAAGAAGCCTTGGGAGAATTGAGAAACAGTTGGCAGAAGGGAGAATCTTTCAAGACTTGTGTTGCATCTACCTTTAAGGATATTCATTGTCATCTTCATGATGAAATTTCAGGTGTTCCTTTCTCTCTTCAAGAGATTAAAACTCAGTTTAGGACATTTGTCAAAGAAGGCCTGTTCAAAGAAGAATTGATTACCAAAGAGAAGATAAAGGATATTTGCTCTCTTCAATCTGCCATTGAAGAGGCTAATAAAGAATACCTGAACATACCGAGTTTGATAAGGACATGGAGAAATGTCTAGGCACTTGGTCTCACACCACTACCAACACATCAATCCCACGAGGCAGGGAGATAGCTGAGGCATTAAAAATATTTAGGCAACGGATTCTCAAGTCAGTGGGCCCTCCTCAACAATAAGCGGATGTTTTCTCTCCTAGTTTCTCCTTTTCTCCTTCTTTTCCTAGAATTGAGCTCATTGTAAACTAATTAAGGACATTGTGTCAAGCACTTCCTTAATTAATATTTTAGTTAAAAGAAATGGTTACCAAGTGTAACCAATTTGTAAGCTATATAATGGGCTCTCTATGCCATTTTTAAGGGCTGGAACTCTGGTTATTTTTGAAAGTGTAAAGGAGTAAAAGCTATCAATACAAGAAGATCTCTCTTTCTGTTTCTATCTGTTCTTGTTCTTTCCTTTCTATCTGTTAAAAGTTATTGAATCATTAATCTATTTTACTTCAAGAAGCTTTGTATTCTTGTGGATGTCATCTCTAGAACTTTGTGTCTGTGAAATAACATCTTGTGGTTTTAATGCAAATGATTCTATTCTATATGATTCCATTCTGGCATGTGTAAGGAATTATTTTGTTATCTATATTTCCTGAGAGTGTTATTCTACCTTTTCCCATTCCTTAATTCTTCTATCCTTTTGTATTGATGATCTGTTATATCAAACACTTTCATGATATCAGAGCTCCTCTTTAAAACTAAACATTGTACATTTGTAAATAGGTTTTTTCCTTTAAATAAGGGAACCTCTCCCATCAAAGAGGAGGGACTTTCTGTCCCTGAATGTTGTTTTCAATAAATTCCTTATTTGACAACTAATAGGTAGCTCATTATTATTGTGATATAGTAAAGATTACATGAGGTTATTACATTAAGCTAAGAAGTATATCCAACCATAGTTTATATAAGTTATGTGTACATAAATTAAGGATATAAAGATCAAACTTCTTCTTTATTAATAGTATCAATGTTTTAAATTAATTTATGAAGTTGTGTTATATAAACTTCATGGGACTAGAACAATAAGAATATAGTTAGTAAGTATGGGCTCTTATGATGGTACTAATATTATTCTAGCACTTCGAGAGCTGTTTGTAATTAGTGGTGATTAGATTACTTTTTTTGGGTGTTAAGTTAATACTTATTTGATTATCTATGGTAGTAGTAACTTATGTTTGAGGATTGGATGAAATTATTTCATGTTATGTTTCTTACGAAATTGATATTGTTATCTAACCTCTCTCGTATCAAAAAGGATTTCTAAATGCTCATTTTATTTTATTATAATTTGTTGTTGGGGATTAAAAGGCTCAACGTTTTGACATTAAAATAATTATCTTATCTTATTTAAACTTATTTTAATTATATGTTATTATAACTTTGCCATCAATGATCACGAGGAGGATAAAAAAAGTGCAACATTTAATGGATGTAAAGTAAAAAAAAATTAAAATGGTGAATGATGTATTTCATGCCTATGTTGTTAAATATGAATTTTATTATGGCAATATTTATTCATTCTAATATCTTATGACATAAAATTTTAAGTGGGATAATGGACATATCTTCCTCAATTCAATCGAACCGACCTTGTTGACAAATTACGGAAGGTGAGCAACATTATCGGTGGAAAATAAAGAGACGGAATACGTCTTCTAGCTTGAGATTTTATGCTTACTTTAAGATGATAATGAATGTATCCAAACTTATTGATAATTTAGTTTCTTAATGTGACAAAAGGGTTATTGAATTAAATTGTATCAAAATTACTTGATGAAGTATATTGAATAACTTATATTTTATCATAACACGCTTATGACCTTTGATATTTAAAAAATGGAACGTTATTCACAATTGGTCGAAAGACTATTGATATCTATCTGGAATTGTTTTTGTAAGGCCTAAACATTAATTACTATCATTATGGTTGAGTAGCTTGATAACCTTATAGACTAAGTACTTTCAACTGATTAAAATTGGATGTTATGATTCAGTAATGTCATTCATAGGTTAATGTGATACATTATGGATTAGTGTTAGAGTATACTTTGTATCTGATGAGATTATCTTCCAAAACTCAAAAATATTATTAATAAAAGGGTTGTGAATTCTACTAAGTCGGGTTAAAGGCATATTGCTTAAAGGATAAGATGTATCCTAGGTATGAATTTGGAAAGCTCATAAAAGGATGTATTCGCTAGAAAGTTAACTATCATGATGGAAAATAAGTAGATATAATATTTGAATGGTAAGATAAGTTAGATGTTTAAGGAATAATTTATTAATACTTAAATATTGCCCTATTGGGATAGAATTCAAACCTTTAAGGGAACTAATTTGAATTGTTATATAAATCCAAACCGATTCTCATAACATGACGATGATCTCAACGTAATAATGACTTGTGCTTGGGTAAAATGAAATTAAAACAAAATGTTCTCCTAGTCTCAAGAAACTTGACAACTAAGAAATGGTTTAAGGGAATATAAGTCTCACTGGAATTATCTTCATCAAGATGTGATGTGATGAAAATTACATTGAAGATTTACCCAAATACCAAAATGAAATGAGGAAAATTCATTCTTAATCAGATTAAATCCTTGCATACTAATCTACTCTAAAATCATAGTTAGGATGCCAAATGCATATAATGAACTAGTTGTTAAGAACATGCATGATGTGCTCACTTTGAGAACTTATCAAACAGATTTCCTATGAAGGAATGGGATCTACACTCCTAAAAGGGTAAATTTAATAAAACCATAAATAAGATGTGATGGTGTAGTCATATAGTGGAATAAAAACAATGTTCCTAAAGATGGGATACATTTGAATATATATTTAGATGCCAAGGAAATTGGCATGGAGATCTAAGGAGAATAAATAAGCTGCCAAGTTGGTAGTAACCTTGCAAAATAAACTTAAGTTGGGTATGGATATTATTGCAAAAGTTTCTCAAGGGAATTAGTGTATCAATAAACTGAGAAACCTAAAATGAGTGAGATTCATATGCATGTATAATAGACCTAACTAATATAAGGATGCAAGAGTAAACCAGGATAAAACTATTCAAATAATTAGAATAATTGTTTTTAAAAAATGGGGATAATGGAAATGATACAAAGTATCATAAATGCTTAGTGCTTATATAGCTTTGCATAATTACACTTGGTTAAGAACAACATTAAAAGTTGTTTACTCCTGGATAAAGAGAGACAATCCTTTATACCATTTGAAGTCGAATCAGGAATTGCGAAATAGTAAGACTAGAAATACTGACATAAAGAAGTTATCTAACTTATATATATATATATATAATAGATAGGTAGAATTGAGTATTTTTAGAACTATATTTTGGACCTATTGTGCTACTAAGAGATATGACCCTAGATACGATTCTTTAGTGTTGAAAGAGTCATGGGATCTAGAATAACCTGTCATGATTAATTTATTAAGATATTATGTTTCAGTTTAGGCCCTTGACAGTCAACTCACTATAGCCACTACATGGTTATATCCATTTAATGACATTATTCGTTATTTGAATACTGCCACTTAGCAGCTATACTAATTTCCCTTTTCAAGACCCTAAATTGTGACATGGTATTGCTTTAAGTACAATCTTGTTAAATTTACAAAGGTAGATGGAACCCCATAGATACGTACCACTCTGATGCAAACATATGATGGTTGTGGGAAGGGAAGTGGTTCAGTAATGATGAAAATCATTACGGAGACACTTACTTTCCCATAAGCATCGTAGGATGACATACAGGTACATCTTCATGTAGGTTAATCCAAACTTGTACCTTGTACAAGACTTGTAGTTGTTTCCAAAGACTATTGAATGCTAATCAATATAATCAATAAATAATTGAGGTGAGATGACCAAGTTCCCAATGGCGAGTGTGTCGTCACAAAAATGAGCATGGCATACATGACTCGAAACATTATAAAAAGTAGTGTAAGCTACTTATTGCACTATCGTGATTTCACCAGGATCTAAGTTGTGAGATGACAGATGGATTTCGTGGAGGAATCTAGGTAGAGACTTAGAAATCATTACTTAATTATCAATGATTGATAAAGGAAAAAAACTAGATGACACACTTATTGTATTGGCTCGTAAAGAGCATTGAGAGTGATTGAGTAGGATCCATATAATCTCATACAGTTGCACATGGTTTATGACAGTTATCGAAATGGATTGCATTAAGGTTAATGTTGGATTTAAATATTAACCAACATTAAATAATAAAGGGTATTTAAATCATGAAGCATAAAGTTAAATAATAATAAAAAATTCCCAAATGTGAAGTGAAAAAAGTGGTTGTTACATTCTCAAGGCGCACCCTTTTTGCCAAACTTAGGCACACACCTACGCATCCCATTTCTACATGTCCCATCATTATGCACCTCTAATACTTAGGTACAAATTTTTTGAGTCAACATTACCCCGCACTAGCTTCATTGGCGTCCTCGGTAATGTGGTCATCCAACTTCCATATTCAAAGAAAAAGAATGAAATACAACAACAAATTTACGAAAAAATGAAAGAATAATAAACTAACTCAACAACAAATGCACTAATATTTTGTAGGTATCAACAACTCAGGGTACTCATTCTTGATGTCTACTTCCAACTCCTCCCAATCATTGAGTCCCTTCTTGGATTTAGTAGGGATGTCACTAAGTACAACATCCATTTCATCTAAAGTCATGTCTTCTCCCTTGTTCTTCAACACCTTGACTACATTCGCCAATCCCGAGACTATAACATCCATACGCCGCACTATTAACTTTCCCAATTCTTTGATTCTGTCATCATGAGGGTCCCTGGCTGCCTTAAGTGTGTCACGCTTCTCTACTAGTAACATCAGCCTCTCCTCATGCCCTAAAGTATCATTGTTCTTCACCATAAGGATTACATTCTCCTCTTCCAAGGTCCTTGTTTTAATGATGTTCTCCGGCTCTTCACATATTTTAAATGCCAAATTTTCCAGTTTCAATTTATCCCTTAAAGTATCAAGTATGGCATCATACTCAACTATCTTGGGCATAATTTGTTTCTTATCCCTTTCCATCTATGCAACAACATCCTTCGATTCCTCACACTAGTTACTTCTCACTTGGAACATGTATTATCTCCTCATCTAGTATCAAATGAAATAATGTATGCAAGTAATGTAATGCGGATGGGAATCTCTCAGACACCTTTTCTTCATATTGTGGCCTTTCCTACAAAATTTCATCACCAATCTTCTCTGCCATATCCAAAATTGCATGCACCTTCACCTCAACTCTCTCTTTTCCTCTGTTAAGCACTGAATTTCCTCCTCTTTATCCTTCTTATCCTCTAACAGGGTCAAAATAGTAGTCATTTTATCTATATTCCTACACATGACCTCTGAAGATATCTTCATTAAAGCATTGCTTTCATACTCATCTAAGAACTGAGTTGGCTTGATGGCCACATGTCTAGAATGTGGTGCCTTCTTCATTCTCCTAGAGGCACATGAATCTTCACATACATCAAAATTAGGCTCATCCATGTGAGTCTGCATACTCCATGATAATTATTTTCTGGTGTGTGTGTTCATCATCTCTAGATCCATCAACTCCCATTCACATAATTGTGCCATGGAAACATTACTCCGGAACTAGCACATATAATCTTCATTAGGTCATTAATGTACCCAAGGTCTATTGTCTACACCATTTCTTCTTTTTTATGCTCAACTTTGGCACACTCATTATATTTATTTTTGTTTCAGGTCCCTCTTTTTCTTCTCCAATTTCCCCCTCAAGTCCCCCAATCAAGTGCGCAACATTCTCTTCTATCTCCATATCTCCACCAGCATAGCTTTCTTCTTAAGGCTCATACATACTTACATTGGGGATGTCTACATTAAACAATGGTTACTCTCCACCGATCTCTTCATATTCTCACACCTCAAGGCTAGTTGTGGCAACATCATCGTGCATGCTCCCATGTGATGACTTTTCCTTATCACTATCTTTCACGGTACATACTTATACCTTTAATTTTTCTCCTCTTCATCCTTCTTTACAGGTGTTACGCGTGGTGATTGTCTCAAAGACTATAAAGTTCCAACACCTATATCTCGCATTCTTCCGCCCCTACATAGTTTTCTCCTACCATGATCAAAGCGCAGTATTATCTTCTTTATCTTCTTCTCCCTGCTCAAGGACATTTTTAAGCCCTCATCTTTCTATTTTCCTACCTAGGGGTGTATTTTCAAGCGGCCTCTTCATGCCCACAATCTGTTTACCCTTAGGAGGACCCAATAGCAAAAATTCCTCACCTACAATAACTTTTCCTTTATTAAATTTAAGCCTAAGGTATATATACACGCACGTGTGCTCAATCGTCCCTATAGCCATGATCTCTAGAGTAATATCAATATTATCATACTCCATTGTCTCCAGATATGCCTCTTTGATCGGGTAGATATACATCTTGCGCGAGAATATGAATGTCTGCATCTACTTTATCGGCGTTGAATTGTAATTTTTTTGCATTATGTAGCCAATTTAACTGAATCCTTAAAGTAATGAGTTGTAAAGACAAAACGAAACTTACACCATGGGCTCTTCTCGCTAGTCTTCATGAAAAAGTAGCCCAAGTAGAAGTGTTAATACATAGTGAACTTTTTCTATTCTTCCAAAGATACTAGGAAACTCTTCTAGTATGCACCACTCTCCTTCGAATGCACTACGCATCCTCCTAAACCACCTCTCTTGGCATTGTTTGTAAGTCTTAGAAATAAAACCCGACATGTGAACTTCATAAAATTCTTTACTAGTAACTTGTCTTCCAGTGGATAAACCCACATTTTATCTTTTGGCCCATCAAGCACACCAATCTCACAAAACACAATCAACGGTAAAATGGTCTCTATACCATAATTAATAAAACTTATAACTTTTCCAATCAATTTCATTGTGTTGTCCTCTCAATTTTCCCCACCCTTTCGAATCTAATTTTGTGAAAATTGGAGCCCTGCCATAGAAGAAATTCATGTTTTAAACTCCTTAGATGCTCATTTTCATTTCCCACGATGTTTTTAATCAAAATTCCCTCATTTTTTTGCCATTAAAATGTTTTACCTATTTTCAATGGATGGGAAATTATTTTAGTTCTTCTTTTATGTGTTTGGAATGCGTGGGACCTTGCATCTTTCATTTTTAACCTTTTTGCAGAGAAAGAAATTCTTCATTGGGAGAAAAAATGGTGTTTTCCCATTTCCTGCAACTTCCTACGTTCTTTTCCCCATCAAATTCTTTCTCAAAAGGTGAAGCTACACATTTTTTTCCCATTGGATGTGGCCGGATAGGTTCCTTTTTGAACTTATCACTTTTGGTGATTTTGGAAAAAATGTCGATTTTCCCCATCCTCACCGGTCCCTGATTGGCTAGAGTAGTTTTGGTGGAAGTTCGGGGTGATGTATCCATTTTATTCTCTAAGGCATTACGGTGAAAGGGAAAAAGTTCTAAAATGGCCCGGTCCCACTCATGCGAAGGGAAAATTTCTAATGTGAGGCCCACAAAATTAAAAAGGGACACGTGGCCTACGTTGAAAAGTCAATGGCGGGGCATGGACTTCCAGGGGAAAGTTGGTATTTTTCCCTTTTCAAAAGTGGATAAAGTATAAAACTAAAGTGCATTCCCACAACCAGTCCCATGATGCCACGTGTTGAAGAATGAAATCGAAACAATGGGGGCATGTGGGGGAAATTGAGAATTTGAGCCTTTTTCACCAAAGGGTTAAAATGTTGCAAATTGAGCCACAGCCCCTTTTTCCAATCATAATGTGCCATGTGTCCATGTTGAAAAGTCAAAGCGGGCCGGTGGAGGTTTTTGAGAATTTGAGCTTTTGTTAAAAAGAGTTTAAATGGTAGATTTGAACTACATTTCATTAGCCACTCAGATGGCACCACATGTTCGGCCTTTAGCGGAGCTGAGGGGGCGAAGCAAAATGAGAAATCATGCTTTTTCTCCCAAATGTCAAGAAATGTAGATTTCTCCCCCATGGCCATTGTTGCTTGGATCTTGCCACATGTAGGGTCCAAATTTGAAGGTAAAAGGGGAAAAGATAGCCAAATGCACTCATCTAGTTTTTAAATGCCATTAATGAACCAGAGCTCTGCAAAACAAAAATGGATCATTCTTCATTATTTTTCTCTGTATCCTTTTCATTTATTCATGAGATGCATTTGGGTTTGTTTATTGTGGAGCCAAATCGATAAATTTAAAGAGATGTAAAGTTTGGTTATCAGAAAATGGAGTTTATCGGGCATACGTGATAAAAAGGAGAAAACTTACCAAAGCAGCACTTGAGTGTTATGAAAGTGGTTAAAAGGTGGAAATGGTACGACCACATGAAGAATAAAATCATGAGATGCCCCTACTAAAGTAATCATGCTCGAACTAATGAAATATTCACCTTTTTGAACCTCTGGTTTTCATGAGTGCATTTGTTTCATGTCACTTTCCAAAAGTGGATCTGCAACAAACATTATTCCTTTTGGATATTCTTTTCTTGGGGACAAAGTATGGATGTACATGATTGTTATAAGAACATGGTTTTGGCCATGGGAAAAGGATTTTGGTTTTTTGGGAATGTTGTAAATTTGGAAGTAATTCAATACAAAAGTTATTTCTTTCTTTTTCCTCCATTATCTCTCTTTGTCTCTTTCGATTCAATGGATCATTTGTTTTGCATTCAATAGAAACTTTGTGTTCTGGTCTATGTAATCTTTAGAACTTTGTGTCTATAGATTTGCATCGGTGGTGAAGTAATTGATCCTTTTCTATATTTTCTTGGTTCAATGTGAGTAGGGAGATACTCTGCTATCTATATTTCCCAAAAGCATTGTTGTTTTCTTCCTTCTCCCATCTCTTTATTCTTCCATTCCTTCTTATTGATAATCTTTTGAGTATGAAAACACTCTAGGATACCAGGATCCAAACATTGATAGTTGTAGATTTGTACATTTTTTTTCAGCTTTCAATAAGGGAACCTCTCCCATTAAAGAGGAGGGACTTGTTGTCCCCCTTGTGGTTTTAACCCATGTTCCATTCTAAAACCCAACAATTTTTGGTGACTCCGTTGGGAATTCATTACAAATGGATTCCAGTTTTTGAATAACAACTTCTTGATCATCTTTGATCTGGTGACTCCAAGATACACTCGGGTAGAAGAACCCTTGGGGAAGAAGACCCTCATTTCCAACTTCTAGATCATCAAGGTTTCTCTCTCCCTTCATCAAGAAAAAGAAGAGGAACAAGATCTGTAAGCACTCCTCCTGCTAGAGACAAAACTTCTAGGAGTGACATCCCTCAAGATCAAATCAGTCCTAATTTGCATGCTTTGATTCTCATTGGTGTTTTAGTTCCTCTCCAAAAATATTTCCAAGGATGGTAGCTCCTCTACCTTGGGGCCAAAGGGTTGGGCCTCTTGCTCTTCCTTAGCCATTACATGAATTTCCTAGAGGAAATAGAAATAATTTCCTAAATTCAGAGGTGATGGGAAGGTTCATCCAGATGAGCATATTACGCCTTCATTGTTTCTTGTGGTGTTCTCGAGTTGAACATGAGGATATCTCTGTTAGACTTTTTGTAGAGACATTGCAAGATAATGTTGTTGATTGGTTTTATCATCTCCCTACTAGATCCATCACCAATTGGAACACCATGATGACCCAGTTTGAGCATTTTCAAACCTGTTGAGGATGTACATGCCCTCTTGGCCCAGATTTCTCAAATCAAGAAAGAGTCACATGAGCCCATGAGGGAATTTGTGGCCAAATTCAACAGGATGGTTAACAAGATCCCACAAAACACACACCTTATGGATCAGATTTAAAAATGTTTCTTCCTTAATGCCTAACTACCTAAAGTGAGCTATGCACTTAGAAGAGCTAATCTTTCCACTTTAGATGTTGATCGAGATTTTTTGTCAGTGTTGAAGATGATCTAATCATGTCTGGCAAGCTAAGGAGAGAATCATCAAAATCCAAAGCATCTCCTTCTTCCACATCTTCTCCTAGAGCTAATGCAGATCTTTTGGTACAAAAACTTGCTAATGATCTTATTGCTCTCAAGAAGTAGTTCGCCTAGCATGCTCCTTATCAAGATGTTCCTAGGAAGAACTTTCAACCCAGAATCGGTTGCCCTCTCCTCAGACTAGATTGGCAATTAAAGGCCCACCTGTTAAAGTTCCATTTAATGCAACATGTGAAGTGTTGGAGCCTAGATGACGAGGAGGAGGATGAAATATATGAAGAACATGAAGAGGAAGTTGATGAAGAATTAGAAGAGTTGAGTGGATCTCATGTCCATTTTCTCACCATTGAAGGTATAGATGAAGAGGATGATTATGAAGAAAGAGTTGCAGAGATGAACAATGAATCATATGTTGTCATGACTCATGAGCAAGCCAACAAGAAGGAGAAAGTGGTGCAGCCTGCTAAAAGATCTAAGGAGCCTCCTATGGTCATTCCAGTGATTACAAGGAGAGGAGCTCCTATTCTAACTTCTTCCACACCCAAGGTAAGTTTTGTTATTCCTTCCTCCTCTATTTCTGATCCTAAAAATTCTTTCCCTTCAAATGATAGAGTTGATAAGTCAAAAGTTTCATCTACTCCTATCAATGATGATCCATCTACCTCTGGTTCTTTTGACATTATTGACCATCTCAAGAAAACTAAGATCTAGATCTCAGAAGTTGAATTCTACCAAACCCATCCCAAGGCCTTTGCTAAGATGGTAGAATTTGTAAACTCCAAATCCAAGCCTTCATCCCCTAGTTCTAAAGGTCTCTTGCCCACTCCTTCTCCTTCATCTCAACCAAGCCTTGTGGCAGTAGTCACTTCATCTAATGAGAAGATCAAACCATTTTATGTCACTCTCCTCATAGCTGGCCACAAACTCAACAATTTTGTTATTGATCTGGTGCTTCAAATAATGTGATGCATGCTAAGGTAGCTCATGCCCTAGGCTTAACCCTAACCCACACTTTTGGTTCATGTTACTCAATGGAAAGTAGAGAAGTGCCATTGGTTGGAAGGATCAAGGATGCACAAGTAGCCTTTGTTGATTTTCCAAAGAAGAGAGTTTTAGCCACCATTTTGGTAGCTGATATTCCCCCTTCCTATGGCATGCTGCTTGAGTAGAAATTTTTGCAAAGATGTTGGAGGAGAAATCATGATGGATTGGTCACATGATCTTATTCTAGTGAATGGGAAAATGAAGAAGCTATTGCTGAGAAACAAACTGAATATATCGTGTAAAATAGATGACCCAAAGGCACAAATACTTTATGAGGACATTGGTCATGGTAACTACATGATCATGTCACAAGATGAGGCTAACCATCCTAAGGAAGTGCTTCTTGATCCTAATGGTGTTTGGATCTTGGAATTTGATGAAATTTTCTCCTCAGTTGGTTCTGGAGCTGGTGTGGTGCTTATTTCTCCTGAAGGAAAATTCATCCTTTCTCCTTCAAGCACCAATTTGAAAACACAAATAATACAACTAAGTATGAGGCTCTCATCCTCGGTTTAAACATGGAAAAAGAGATGGAGATCAAGAATCTCCTTGCTCGTGGAGATGCAGAGCTGATTGTAAAATAGGTCAGAGATATTTTTCAAGTGAAGAATAAAAGGTTGAAACATTACAGAATCTAGTTTGGGATTCCATTGAGTTCCTTGATGCCTTTTCAATTGAAGCCATGCCAAGGGAAAGAAACACCGGGCTGATTCCTTGGCTATCTCGGGGTCTCTACTGATCCCTCATCCAGATTTCTCCCAAGATAAATTCACCATTGAGATGATTCATAGGCCTAGTGTGCCTGACAATGCAAACAATTGGTAGGTCTTTAATGATGATCAACACTTTCTTTCCTTCCTTGAACTCAGAGATAATTTTGATCAGTTGTACTTTGAAGGAAGTGGGAATCTTCCTAGAGAGTTTGTACCCCCAAATGAAGAAGATAACAAAGAAGAAATGGATCATGATGGTTGCATAAAACTAAAAGGTAATAAGATACCTAAAGGGTTGGTAAGTTTGGAAGAGTTATTTGATAAACATGATAGGTACATCAAGTCTAAAACTTCCAAAGGATCTCAAAAATCTGCTGAATATGAAAAGATAAACATTAGGAATCTTAATGAACCCATGCTGGTAAACATTGGAAAGTGTTGCACACAAGAGGAGAGGGAGAAAGTAGCGAATCTGTTGAAAAGATATGTTGATGTTCTTACATATTCTTATGATGACTCAAGGATTTTCAGCCAAAAGAGATGCAACATTTCATTCCTCTAAAACCTAGGATCAAGCCCTTCTAGAAAAAGTAGAGGCAGTATAACCCTAAAATTGCTAATACAATCTTTCAAGAGATCCAAAAGTTATTAAAGGCTAAGATCATTTTCCCCATTCACCATTCAACGTGGATTGCTAATATTGTGCCTGTCAGGAAGAAGAATGGTGAGATCTGGATTTGTGTTGATTTTAGGAATTTGAATCAAGCCTCTTTGAAGGATAATTATCCTCTCCCATAATGGATCAAGTGTTGCAAGCTATTATAGGTTTAGAAATGTTGTCCATGCTTGATGGATTCTCAGGATATAATCAAGTAGAAGTAAGTGCTTGCAGATCAGCATAAGACTTCCTTTACCACTCCTTGGGGCACCTTTGCTTATAGGAGAATTCCTTTTGGCCTCATCAATGTTGGTGCCACCTTTCAGAGGGAAATGGACCTGGCCTTTGGTAGCCTCAAGGGAAAATGCATAGTTGTATACCTTGATGATCTGACTATGTTTTCAAAAACTAGAGCTGATCATTTCCAACACCTTGAAACTATCCTCCAAAAGTGTAGAGAGCATGGCATCTCCTTGAATCCCAAGAAATATGTCTTTTGTGTCACCGAGGGAAAATTATTGGGACATATTGTCTCCAAGGAGGGAATCAAGATTGATCTAGAAAGAGTCCAGATGATTCAGCAGATCCCTCTCCCCACAAGCAAGAAGGGTGTGCACTCTTTCTTTGCAAGATCAACTTCTTAAGAAGATTCATACCTGATTTTGCTGAACTTACTTTGAACATAGCCCACATGATGAAAGGGAAACAAATTTTGGTTGGTCCTCTGAAGGAAAGGTTGTATTTGAAGACATCAAGAGAGCTATAGCAAAGACTCCAATCTTAGCATGCCCTGATTATAGCAAAGACTTCATTATTTATTGTTATGCTACTGAAAGTACTCTATCTACTTGTGTTAACCTAGGAGAATGTTGAAGGTCATGAACTCCCATAGCATTCATGAGTTATATTTTGAAATCCCATGAGATGAAGTACACCATGATGGAGAAACATGCTTTTATAGTGGTCAAAGTTGTGAAGTAGTTTTGTTTTTACATCCTCAACTCTCATTCTATTGTGCTTGTGCCTGATACAACTATTAAATCCATTCTTACACAACAAGAATTTGGAACCAAGAGAGGTAATTGGGTAGCCAAAGTTTAGGAGTATGATCTTGACATCAAACCCACCAAGCTAGTTTGAGGAAAGGGCTTATGTGAACTCATTGCTTGAAGGAGCTGATGCCAAATTTTCCAAGGAGGAAGTTGATATCCCTGTTGTTCTTTTCCTTAGCTCAACTAATGAATGGTATGTTGGCATTACACACTTTCTTACTTATGGAGAATGTCCATCCCATTTGAGTGCTAAGGATAAGAGAGCCATCAAATTAAGGTCTGCACAATATGTGTTGTGGGAAAATGCATTGTTCAAATGAGGGATAGATGGAAGGTTTTTGAAATGTGTTGACAAAGAGTAGCAAAAGAAATTGTTCTCAGCCTTTCATGACTAGGCATGTGGAGGTCATTTCTCTTCTGTTGTCACGGCCCACAAAATCCTCTGTGCTAGATATTATTGGCCTACCTTGTTCAAATATGCATCAAAGTGGGTAGGCAAGTGTGAAGCATGTCAAACCTTTGTTGGAAGACCCAAATTGGTTACTTTACCTCTCAAACTAGTGGTGATTGAGGAACCTTTTCAACAATGGGGTTTGGACTTCATTAGGACACTCAATCCACCTTCAAGTGTAGGGCATACTCATGTTTTGACTACCACTGATTATTTCACCAAGTGGGTGGAAGCCATTCCAGTTAAAAGTACTACTTCTGAAGTAGTATACAACTTCATCAAGGAGCACATCTTAATAAGGTTTGGGATACCAAACAAGATTGTCACTGACAATGCTTCCAATTTTTCTTCTGCTAAGATGATGGATTTTTGCTATGGATATGGCATTTCCCTTGCCCACTCTTCATATTACTATCCCCAAGGGAATGGAAAAGTAGAATCAACTAACAAGAACTTGGTCACCATTGTTTGAAAGCTTGTTAATGACTCTCAAAGGAATTGGCATAAGAAACTATATGATGCTTTATGGGCAGATAGGATTACACCTAAGAGAGCCATTGGAATGTCTCCTTTTCAAGTGGTATATGGAGTTGAAGCTCAGCTACCAGTGACATTGGAACTACCAGCCTTACATTTGATGAAGGCCATTGAGGATGCCAGCTTTACCAATTCATTGGAAAAAAGAATTATGTACCTCTAGAAGTTGAATGAAGACAGATTGCAAGTGGTTGATAGAATATTAGCTCATCAACTCAAGGTAAAAGCTCTGTTTGATAAAAAGGCTAAACCTAGAACTTTTCAAGTGGGAGACAGTGTTCTTCTTTGGGACAAAAGGCATGAACCTCGAGGCAGCCATGGTAAATTTGATTCCCTTTGGCTTGGTCCTTTTAAAATTAGACATTTTTCTAGTGAGAACTCTTTTTACCTAGATTACATGGATGGTTCTCCTCTCCCACTTCCTTATAGTGGGAAATTTTTGAATTTGTTCAAAACCTAGGAGTTTTGGTGGTCCCTATGTACATTTTGTATAACGTTTTGTTTTCCTTGTTTTTTTTTTGTTGGTTTCCTTTCATGTTCTCTTCTATGTTGGTATTGCTTCTTTTTGACTCTATTGCCCATTGGCTAAGACACTAATTTGATTTGATTACCCAGAATTCTCTAAGGTTCTTGATTTTGCCTCTTTCCTCTACCAAATCATCCCCAGAAGGAGCCAGTTGTTGTCCTCTCAATTTTCCCCACCCTTTTGAATCTAATTTCATGAAAATTGGAGCCCTGCCATAGAAGAAATTCGTGTTTTAAACTCCTCAGATGCTTGTTTTCATTTCCCACAACGTTTTTAATCAAAATTCCCTCAGTCTGTTGTCGTTAAAATGTTTTACCTATTTTTAATGGATGGGAAATGATTTTAGTTCTTATTTTATGTGTTTGGAATGCGTGGGACCTTGCATCTTTCATTTTTAACCTTTTTGCAGAGAAATAAATTCTTCATCGAGAGTAAAAATGGTGTTTTCCCATTTCCTGCAACTTCCTACATTCTTTTCCCCATCAAATTCTTTCTTGAAAGGTGAAGCTACGCATTTGTTTCCCATTGGATGTGGCCGAATGGGTTCCTTTTTAAACTTATAACTTTTGGTGATTTTGAAAAAATGTCAGATTTGCCCCCGCATCCCCGCTTGATCCCCTAATTGGCTAGAGCAGTTTTGGCGGAAGTTCGGGTAATGGATCCATTTTATTCTTTAAGGCATTACAGTGAAAGGGTGAAAAGTTCTAAAATGGCCCGCGGCCCCACTCATGCGAAGGGAAAATTTCTAAGTTGAGGCCCGTAGCAAATTAGAAAGGGACACGTGGCCTACGTTGAAAAGTCAATGGCGGGCATGGACTTCCAGGGGAAAAGTTGGTATTTTTCCCCTTTTCAAAAGTGGATAAAGTATAAAACTGAAGCGCATTCCCACAACTAGTCACATGATGCCACGTGTTGAAGAATGAAATCGAAATGGCGGGCCTACGAGGGAAATTGAGAATTTGAGCCTTTTTCACCAAAGGGTTAAAATGTTGCAAATTGAGCCGTGACCCCTTTTTCCAATCATGGTGTGCCACATGTCCATGTTGAAAATTCAAAGCAGGCTAGGTGGAGGTTTTTGAGAATTTGAGATTTTTGTTAAAAAGAGTTTAAATGGAAAATTTGAACCACATTTCCTCAGCCACTCAGATGGCGCCACGTGTCCGGCCTTTGTTGGAGCTGCGCAGGGGCCGATTAAAATGAGAAATCATGCTTTTTCTCCCAAATGTCAGGAAATGTAGATTTCTCCCCAAGGTCGTCATTTCTTGGATCTTGCCACGTGTAGGGTCCAAATTTGAAGGTAAAAGGGGAAAAGATAGCCAAATGCACTCATCTATTTTTTTAAACACCATTCATAAACCGAGCTCTACAAAATACAAAATGGATCATTCTTCATTCTTTTTCTCTGTATCCTTGTCATTTATTCATGAGATGCATTTTTGGTTTGTTGTGGAGCCAAATCGATAAATTTAAAGAGATGTAAAGTTTGATTATCAAAAAACGGAGTTTATCGGGCATACGCGATAAAAAGGAGAAAACTTACTAGTAAGCACTTGAGTGTTATGAAAGTGGTTAAAAGGTATAAATGATAGGACCACATGAAGAAGAAAATCATGAGATGCCCCTTACTAAAGTAATCATGCTCAAACTGATGAAATATTCACCTTTTTAAACCTCCAGTTTTCATGAGTGCGTTTGTTTCATGTCACTTTCCAAAAGTGGATCTATAACAAACATTATTTCTTTTGGATATTCTTTTCTTGGGACCAAAGTATGGATGTACACGGATTATTATAATAACATGGTTTTGGCCATGGTAAAAGGATTCTGGTTATTCTAGGAACATTGTAAATTTGGAAGTAATTTAATACAAAAGTTCTTTCTTTCTTTTTCCTCCATTATCTCTCTCTGTCTCTACTCGATTCAATGGATCATTTGTTTTGTACTCAATAGAAATTTTGTTCTGTCTATGTAATCTTTAGAACTTTGTGTCTGTAGATTTGCATCGGTGGTGAAGTAATTGATCCTTTTCTATATTTTCTTGGTTCAATATGAGTAGGGAGATACTCTGCTAACTATATTTCCCAAAAGCATTTTTGTTTTCTTCCTTCTCTAATCTCTTTATTCTCCCATTCCTTCTGATTGATAATCTTTTGAGTATGAAAACACTCTAGGATACCAGGATCCAAACATTTATAGTTATAGATTTGTACATTTGTTTTTCCAGCTTTCAATAAGGGAACCTCTCCCATTAAAGAGGAGGGACTTTTTGTCCCCTGACTGTGGTTTCAACCCATGTTCCATTTTTAAACCCAATATGTTGTAATCCTCATTCTCCTCCCAACAAAGTAAAAGAAGTCTTTGTGCATGCATGACATGAGCCACTGGTATAAACGTTTGATCTTGCCAAAGTATGGTAATTCAAAAAGCTGTATGACCCCAACACTCTCGAGTAGCTTATAGATCGAATTGTCCATTACTCTCTTCGCCATCTGCAGCCCTCCTCTTTGTCCTTAAAATGGTCTCTGCCTTCAAATCCTTCATGGTTTGCTCAGTTCAATGGTTAAAATTGTTGATTTTTCATTTCACCAATTGGGAAGTCCATGGTTGTCCTTCAATAACTTCCATTGGGTATTGCATCTTTGTAAACCACTCTTTTGGTTCCTCTTCTCCACGGGCTCCTTCATCACACTATTTTTGGTGTCATTTCTCTATTACCCAATAATGTGCTTTAAAACTATAACTTTCCCCTACCTTACCCTTGCACTCCTCAATCTCCACCACTGCTTCAAACACCCCATGCCCTAGTGTGCCCTAGCTACAAATCTATCTTTTGAAACCTAACCACATGAACCTTCCTTCCTCACACACCCCACAAGCTCAAAACCCTACCACGTGGAGATCTATCAATGTCGTGTCATGAATTCACCTAGTTCATCATTCAATCAATTGCTCTTTGCACTTTGTTCTTCTCATCTCGAAGACTCAAAGGATGCAAGGTAATAAATAGGTTCACATGATCTCCCTTTATATTTTTTACGTTCAAAAATTTTCTGTTTATATGCATTAATTTCTCCTCAACTACCACCGTACGCAACATTAATTATGCCCTTTCGCTCTGTCATGCATCACGTCATATTCTTCCACGCCCCATTGTAACCTTCTGGCATGCCCACTACTTCTCATCCACAGACCTCCTTTCGCGTGCTTCCTTGTGCCGAATTACCTATCCAATGTGCCTCATACCAAGTAGTTTCCCATGTTGTTGCTTACCTTGCATTACACTATGCGTCCATCCATCTACTGCGTGCTCTTCAATATGAGAAATTTTCCTTAAATACCTTCAATCTAAGAACTTGTAACCTTTTCTCTACATGCACCAATCTGCAATATAACACCAATAACTTATTCTTTCCGATCCACCCCACACTAAAAGTATGTGCGGTCCTCTGCACATGAATTCAATAGATAGTAATTAGCTACAAGTGTGCAAGTGTGCTTATTACAACAAAACACTGAACTAAATTGACAAAGCATAGTAACAATGAAAGGAAACACATATAAATAAAATGCATTAAAGGAAAACCTAATCTAAATGGAAATATTACCTTATTACAAACACGAAGAAGACTTATTTATAGTAGGGCTTTAGCCTACTCCCATTGAAATAACCGAGCAACCGAGTGCCATCCAACATATGTAATCGACAAGTGCCTAAATCAAGTATATTATTCACCCAATGCACCTTTGATTTCCCGGGGGTGGTGTGCAAACTTGGAGTCATAAAGAAGAACCATTTGTCTAACCTCAAACTTATTCTTAATATGCCTATCATGTCATGCCTTTTTCCTGACCTTTTCTATCTTCTCGGCTCCAACATGCTATGGCGCGCCTCTCATCCAATTATATCATTTTATCTATATGCTCTTCAAGTGTTTGTTCAACATCCAATCCTCCTATGCACACAATATGTAGGGAGGGTAACATAAATTGTAGCGGTAAAATGGCCTCCGCACCAAACACCAACTGAAATGGTTTGTCTTTGTTCAATATTTTGTAAGTTGTCATGTATGCCAAAAGTACATCGAGACTTTATCATCCCAAAGATTTCCTTCCAAAATCACATATATTTTTTAATGTATTTCCTAATATATTGTTGAAATCCTCGTAGTCTCATTGGTCTCATGGGTGATAGGGTGTTGTCTTATGATGCACCACCATAAACTCACCAATAATATTCTGATAGTCTCATTCAAAAGTGTGTGCCTCTATCACTTGTCAATCTCAATAGACATCCATACCTGTTGATAATGTTTTCCCATAGAAATATTTTTGTGGTGGCTACCATGTAATCCTTTGTAGGTGTTTCTTCTACCCACCTAGTCAGATAATTTGTACATGTAATAATATAGCACGATCCAGTCCTACACGTAGGTGGGGAAATAGGACCCACAAAGTCAATTGCCTATTTTTCAAAAGGTCTTACACTCACAATAGGCCTCAAGGGTGTCTCATCTCTATGCCCAAGCCTCCCGAGGCATTGACAATGATCACATGCCCTGGCATACTCTTTACAATCCTTATATAGTGTTTCCCACTAAAGGCCGCTAACAAAATCTTGCTCGCGGTAGCATTTCCTGTGTAATGTCTTCCCATAATCCCACCATGGTCTTCCTCCATTATAGCTTTGTGTTCATGTTCAAGTACACACCAACATAAAATCTCATTGTTTCCTAACTTGTATAAATCCCCACTAATCAACATGTAGGGTGCGGCACGTATGGAAAGTTGTTTCTTCTCTAAGCTCTTCATTCCTTCAGGTGCCACACCAGTATGCAAAAACATAGTAATATCTTCTAAATCATAGGGCATATGGTTCAATCTAAATAGTTGGGCATCTAGTATTATGTCCTCAATGCTTTGTGCATCCATGCCTAAGTTAATTCCTTATAAATGATCCGGTATGGAATTGCTCTTCCTTGGCTTTACCACAACAGTAAAGTCAAATTCCTAAAACAAGAGAATCCACCGGCATATGCACCCCTGTAAAATGATCTTATTAACCAAGTACTTAAGTGTCATGTGATCTATATAAAATATAAAGGGAGTTACCAACAAGTATTTTCTAAACTTGTGTAGTACATAAATCATGGACAATGCTTCGCACTTTGTAGTTGTATAATTTTTCTCGGTGGGGTCAACTTCACCTCATGAAATATATTATCAACAATCCCATCACTAGGTTATACTAACACTATGCCAATGGCCATGCTAGAAGCATCAACATGTACATGAAACAGTTTTTCCCAAGAAGGAAAGCATAGAATGGGCACATAAGTAAGTATTTCCTTCAATGTCTCAAACGCTAGTTATTGTGCCTCATCCCAATGGAACTTTCCTTTACTTTTCAACAATTCTTCCAAGGGCATGGAAATCTTAGCATATCCCTTAATGAACTTCCTGTAATAACTTGTGTGCCCTAAAATCCACGCACCTCACTCTGATTGGTAGGCTCCTCCAAACCCAAGATAACTGCAACTTTAGCAAGATCTACCAACAAACCTTCTTTTCATATAATATGTCCCAAAAATTCCCAAAGGGTGTCACAAATATACACTTATTAATGTTGAGAGAGATTCTCAATTGTTGACACCTCTCAAACATAAGTCTCAAGTTGTCATAGTGATCTTTTACCAGCCCATATATAGTCCAATCATCCAAATAAACCTATAAAAACTTATGTATAAATTCCTCAAATGCTTGTATAATAATGCATGAAAAGACTACAGGCACATTCTTCAACCCAAAGGGCATAATTGTATATGAAAAAATTCCCCACTTAGTGGTGAAAGTTGTATTTTCTTGGTCTTCTTTAGCAATCCGCACTTGATGATAACCAGAAAATCCATCTGTAAATGAGTAGATCTCACACCCTATAACACCCTCCAAGATCTCCTTAGTAAAAGGCTAGAAGTCATGCATTAGATCAATAATATTTGCCACCTATTGTTCAGACCAATAGTCACCAATAATGGTCTCTTTAGGTTTTGTATATGTCCCAATGTTGACCTTCTTTGTTTTCATAGGCTCATGATAAGCACACGCCTTATCATCAGCACTATCTAAGAACTCACACGTACCTATAGTGATCAACATCCAAATTCTCTACTTCTTCATCATCAATCATGTAAACCAGCTTACCCTTCTCTTTTTCTAGCTAGGTGTGCCCAAGTTGCTCCTCATCTATCTCTTCTTCTTCAAAGCACGCCTCAAATATAACTCTCCAAACATATCTAACATGAGTTCTTCATCCTTTTCACTATCTCCCAAAGTAAGGTGCTTCATAATCTGTAATGCTTCATTCACCAAAGGTTTAGTAGAAAAATAGTCAAAGGTCTGAATCATACCTAAGGTCATCTCCTGCCAATTAATTATTTCTCTTGTTAGCTCTGCATGAACATACCATGTGCACACAACTGCTTAGAGTGGCATAGAACTTATGTACCCAGAGTGATGGTGGCAAGGCCTCCTACCCCTTTGTCTAGAGTCTCTCACACTTCGAACATGGTGCGAAGAAGAATCCTTCCCATGGAATTCACATATTTGAGAAGGTACATTGTTCCTTAGAAACCTAGTAGAAAAGGTGATTCTCACCTCTTTCCATTCCAATAGGTTATCTTTGTGTGTAGTCCACCAATAGGTTGTTGTCCCACGCAAGGTATAAATCAGCAAATTTCTTCTACCACCCTCATCCTTCCATTGGGCTTCTATGGTGTGTAAAAATACATCAAGGTCCCTTCACCAATGTACCTAGGTACCTATTTATGACTCAAACGCCAAACAACACATGGCCTGATCATGCATGTAACTGTATTCTTGATCTCTCACCGACCACTTCATACATTTCATGCACCCAGATTATCATAAGAAATACCGGTTGTATCACTCATAGATCGAGAATCATCCTAATGAATAATACCTTCTTTAGGTGGATCAAGCAATTCAAGATCCCTAACGTGTGTGTGTACATATATCATGTTCGGATCCTCTTCACTCAAGGGTTCTACATAGCTTCGGGATCTCACGAGTGCGCGTAGCCTCGGTGATCCATAAACATCTACTTTGGAACTCTACGAAATCACATAATTATGTTGTTCTACTTTCAACTTTGGAAAATGAAATATTTTCTTGAATATTAGAGCTTTAGTGACTTATTATCTAGTGTTATAGAAAGGAAATTACAGAGAATAACAAAGAAATCAAACTTCAAACACCAACAATTTTATCATAGAAACCCCCAATGGAGGAAAACCAGTTGGGACGGGAAAAACACTCTTTCTTCCAACTCTTATTGCTCAATTATAGAAAATTACATATTATAAGAAGTAGAAAATGGAGACAATAATGTAAACCTCTCCCTTCCTATGCTTGTTTGCTTTGTTTCTACACCTTGCTCCTACAATTCCACTCCAACGCACTAAAGATCTTGCTCACTTGCTCTCATTAAACTTAAACCTTTGCTCTTTGATCTCTTTGGATCTTTGAATGATCAATTCTCTTGCTCCTCCTTGTATTTATAGCCTTCTCCCATGTCCTCCCATGCACTGGAGAATGGGAAAGGTCAAGGAGGGAAGAGACACAATCGAGCACTTCAAATTCATGTCCATTCATGCTCTATTTCTCTTTTATGTTCAAAACTATCGGGACCGTCACCACAGGTGGGTGATGCATTCTGAGACCGCCACCCTACATGGCATTAGTTCTACAACCACCACTCTGCACATAGCGAGAGTTCTGTCCCAAAACCTTCATTTACCTCATTTTTCTTCAATTCTCCTTTTTTTTTGCCGATGGAACCGATGAAGTGGTGTGTTTTTTTATATCCCTATGGATCATACCTCCCATGCTTAGGAGGATTTTAGTCCCACAAAATCTTAGTGGGGGAGTGGCAAAGGAATTAACTCCCTCTCTTTCTCCTTCGAGTACCACCGGGTCTACCTTTGTGTCTTCTCTGTCTAACCTACCAAGGCTCGTATGGATCTTTAGTTTGCTTCTCCAGTCTACACATCCTCCTCCAAGTTGCCTTGATTAAAATCCTCTTTGGAAGGAAGCTTCTGTAATTTTCCTTCTTTTTCATACATAGATGGCTTTAGTAGGTGTGAGCTCTTACAACTTGTTATCATGTGCATCTACATGAATTATGGTCTAAAGGTTTATTTTCCAACCTTCTCAAGTATGGCGAAGGTCTCATACTACAGTGGTTTAGTCCTTGCTCCTCTTTGTCTCTTGAGGTGGATTGGTCAAAACCTCTCCATGCATGTTGCTTCTATATTCATTGTTGTTCCTTGTATCTCCTCTTCTCCTTGCTACCCCATGGTTAGGTCTGGTGAATCCGTAGGTAGATACAAAGTGATCGTATAGTAGAAATTTGTTTTTCTCTTTAAATAAGTAGTTCTTATGGTGGCTTCTTCTATAAAAAATGACAAGTGTTATCCAAAATATCCATGCTCTCAAGTCCATTTTGCTTTTCTTCCAATGAAAGTAAACAAAAATGATGATTTTCCTGAATAATTATTTTTGATTGGTTGGCACTTGTCATAGCTTTCTTTGATTTGATCTGGTGTGCCCGGATGTTGAAACTGACTTTGTCCTTGACCCATTTATATCAGTTATCCCTCCTTATGAACACAACATCCTTGGCATACAAGGACTTCTAAATACAACATCAAATGCATCAAGTGGAATGATATCAACCTCTAATACATCAATATATTGGGTATTTATCCCAAAATAAAACTTACACTTTCTTGTAACTTGTATTTCTACACCCTTCTTCACCCATCCCAATGGGTATGGATGTGGATGTGCATAAGTTTCTAGGCCAAGATGTTCTACAACCACATCAGAAATCAGATTTGACTGAGAAACATAATCTACTAAAGCATTTACCTTAGTCTTCTTGATTTGGATTCTGATTTGAAAAATCTTACTCATCTCTTCTTCTATTTTTCCCCCATACATGTTAGTGACCGTGCATCCCAGATTTTGGTCTACATTTGAATCATCCTCAATCTCCACCTCTCATGTCCATTTATATCATAATTCTTATAGAAATTCTTAGGATCTTTACAAGTATGCAAAGTCATAGCGGCATGTTTACCTTTCCATTTACCTATGCTACTTGTCTTCCCTTGTTTTCTTTCCTATTGATTTATTAACTGGTCTTCCTTTGCGTCTGTTTCTCATTGTTTCTTCTCATCATCAATGTAGTATTCTTATATACAAGATTCATTGAGATCCTTGGGATTCATGGAGATTACCTTCCTCTGAAGGTGAGTGTGAAGTCCTCCCAAATACTTGGTCAAAATGTCCTCATCCTCCAAGTCCATATTAAGCAACATGGCTTGTCTCCGAAATTCCATAGTGTAGTCTTACACGATTTGACAGTTGCCTTCCCTAAAGTACTGACACTTAATCATCATGTCAGTCTTATAGCCAATAGGATAGAAGTTATCTCTAATAAATTCTTTAAAACCTTTCCAAGTACTGACAATTAGATGTTTCTTCTTCTCACAAGTGGCTAGATGGGTTTCCCATAAAACCAGAGCATGACCTTTTATTTTGAGATGTGCAAAGGTAATACTTTGTGCCTCAGTAACATTATGCACACTAAAATAGACTTCTAACTATTTTAGCCATTTATCAAGAAATTATGCTTCTACTTTTCCTTAAAATTTATTTATTTCCACTTTTGTTTCAACTTTTAAAGGTATGAGTAGATTTTACCTTCTCGCTTACAATCGACATCTCTTCTTCATGCTCTTCCCATTCTTCCTCTTCGTGGCTCTTTCCTATACCAAATTTTTGGCCAGTGCTTGAACCACTAATTCCATGTAATCTTTCTTAACCATAGTCATCTTTTGCAGATCTAAAATCTCTTCTCGGTTTTCTATGCGAACCTATCCATCATGGTCTCTAGCATTTCGACTCTACAGGTTCTCTTCTTCCATTTGAGATCGAATTCTCTATTTCCATTTCTTCATAGAAATATCCGCTCACAAGGTAAAACTCCTTCACCTTTGGACCTTGTTATTATCATACAAATCATTAGAAAGAATTGAATACCACAGTCCTAGATATATAATCAGCTCTGATACCAAAATTATCTGTAAACTTCAACTTTGGAACTCTACGAAATCACACAATTATGTTGTTCTACTTTCAACTTTGGAAAATTACAAATTTTCTTGAAGATTATAGCTTTAGTGACTGATTATCTAGTGTTATAGAAAGGAAATTGCAGAGAATAGGAAAGAATTCAAACTTGAAACACCAACAATTTTATCTTTGAAACCTTCAATGGAGGAAAACCAGTCAAGAAGGGAAAAACGATCTTTCTTCCAACTTTTATTGGTCAATTATAGACAATTACATATTACAAGAAGTAGAAAATAGAGACAATAATGTAAACCTCTCCCTTCTTATGCTTGTTTTCTTTGTTTCTACACCTTGCTCCAACAATTCCACTTCAAAGACCGAAGATCTTGCTCACTTGCTCTCATTAAACTTAAACCTTTGCTCTTTGATCTATTTGGATCTCCAAATGATCAATTATCTTGCTCCTCCTTATATTTATAGCCTTCTCCTATGTCCTCTCATGCACTAGAGAATAGGAAATGTTAGGGAGGGAAGAGATATAGTTGGGCGCTTCAAATTCGCATCCATTCATGCTCCATTTCTCTTTTATGTACAAAAGTGTCATGACCACTGCCCTGAGTACACTGGTCGTTTTAGGACCACTTCCCTGAGTAGACCGGTGGTTCTAGGACCACCACCCTAGTTGGGTGACAATTATAGGACCATCGATCCGTAGGGTGGTGGTTCTACAACCGCCACTCTGCACAAAGTGGCGGTTCTATCCAAAACCTTCATTTACCTCATTTTTCTTCATTTTCTTTAATTCTCCTTCTTGGTACTGATGGAACTGATGAAGTAGTGTGTTTTTATAGATCCCTATGGATCACTTAATGCGTGTAGTCACTAACACAGGCAGCATCTTAGGATTAGGCACAATCTTAGGCATCCATTGGTCTTATATGGCATGCTGCACTTTAATCATCCCCACACCTTTATCATTCTTCTTTTATTTCTTACGCATGTGTTCATATAACTCAGGACATTCTTCAAACTTATGTTGTTTCCTGCACCATAAGTAGACTAAATTTTGAGGGCATTCGTGCCTATAATGATCAAGGTATCCACATGTAAAAAAATTTCCGCAAGGGAATTCACTTCTTCCACCACCGTGACCATGCCCTACATATCCTCCACAGTAACCTCTACCTCTACCACCTCCATCAAAGCACCCTTCACGATGTTTTCCCTCCCCGCTCCTTTCAATTATTAGTGATGCTAGTCTAGTGCATGCCATTTTCAATAGCTTCTTTGATCTAATTAATCAATCAATATTTTTGTGTATCATGAGTGTGGGACTTACAAATCTTACACTAACAGGATATGTTCTTTTGAATCACACGCAGCAATAATGAGAACCCACTTGAATCATGATCCAAGTGATAGATCTCACAATCTAGCAACATGGCATGCACCAATTTATGAGGGAAATTATCCTTAGTATGTCCTTCAACCTCACAATTTGTACACCATATTCTACATGCGTCTCATGCACCTTGAATTAATTATCTCGATATTTCCTCCAACTATTTTTCCATAGATGTAATTTTTTCCTCCAAGAATGGGATAACTCAAGTGTCTACACTCCCACCTACCTCACTGCAAAACTACCTCCAAATCCTTGCATGAATCAAACATCTTATGAGAGGGCACCCTTCTGAAAGGTGTTACCAAACCACCAACAAACCATTATGCATGTTGTCTAGGATGAATATCATAAGAAAATTTGATAGAAAAGTTTTAAAGTGTGCATCATACTTCCTTACACTCTCATCCATGCACTTTGCTTAACCTCTTTCAAGACATTTATGCATTTATGTTCAAACTCGTATATGAAACTCAACCAAGAAAGCATCAAGCACCTATTGTAATCTATAGTAGTCTGTTCAATCATACTTCATATACCAACTATGTGTGTGCCCTTGCAAAGTAGTAGCAAACTGGCTTGCTTTACACTTTGTATCTGTGATTCCCTTAGCATGCCATAGTATCTAGCACATGTGCACATGATCTATTGTATCACAAATACCTCTATACTCTAGTAGGTGAAGAGACATCTCGTAATAGACTTGTTGTGGTTGGTGTGGACCATGCCCACTAGATCCAGAACATGTATTACCTCTAGTATTCCCTCCACCTCTAGAACCACCAGATCTACTAGATCCCAAACCTCCTAATCCACCTCCTATAACAGGCACCAAACTAGAGGATGAGCTACTTTGTGTTCCAACTATTGTACTAAATTAAACTCCCATAGTTTGTGAAGTTGTGCTACTTCCAAATGTATTACCAACATTCTACATGCCTATATTTTGTCCTAATGACGTGCCAAAAAATACTCCTCCAATCGGTCCTCTAGACAAGAAAGATATTGTCGCATGTGATGTCGAAATGTTGTCTAATGCACTTTTGTATTCAAGGGAAAATGATATCTACCTTTCGCTTTACTCTATCAAAAAAACTATCATGTTTCTCAATAATTGTTTCAGGAACTAAAACACCAAGCACAAGGGCAAGGTCACCAAGTGGGATCATATGTGTGCCTACAGTCCTTATTCTTTCTTCTTTTAGTGTGCTCTCATCCGAAGCTAAAGGGGAATCTCTATCAAACTTGACTAAATGGGGGAGTAATAGCTACTTAGGTTCCACATCCTCCACGTGAACCTCAAATCCTTCACGCATCACCTATCTCCACAACTCCATAGACTCCTCAATGCCACACTTATTCACTAATTCCCTCTCCCACACTTCATTATACTTAAGTCGTCTTTCCTCTCTTTCCTTTTCTGTCATAAGGTCCACCATCTTTCACCACACCTTATCTTGCCCCCCGCATGTGGTGAAGATTTAGCTATCCATAGGTCATTCTTCCAAATCCAGATTCACCAACAAGATCTTAATTGCTAAAGGGATAGCATGAAAATAAGATCCTATAGGTTCGCACAAGAACTGAAACTCAACAACCTCTAGACATGAATAAGTAGAAACAACTTACTCCAGCATGTAACTGTGCAAAACACCACTCCACCAATGATCTACAACGATGTTTCCAAGTCACATCAACATCATACAAATTCTAGTAATCTTCTTGTGTCTAAACAATTGTTCTATATCTCCAATTATGCTTTGATGCATATGCTACCAACCACTCATGCAATTCTATAGAAAACAAAAAAACATCTTATAGAGTTCATGATATAGATTTTCTTCAACCCATGCACGAGCATTGAAATCGGGTCCAATATTATATCTATGAGAAAACTGGTCTTCTAAGTCCACAACCTAACTCTCAATGTTGTCCAAAGTCAATTGATACATCTTCATCATGCAACATCCTTGTAATGGCTTGAAAAGAGGTTCCAAAGAACGGAACCAAAATGTAGTCTCTATTTCTTGCCCAAAACCCTAAACACATTGGCCCATCACTCAAACAGATCTGAGTGCTCACCTGAAGTGCATAAAGGTACCAGTGTCCCTCTTTTTATACCAGCTTTGTCAAGATGTTAGCATGATCATTCATACATTCCATAACCATAAGTAATTAAAGGTAAAGCATAACAAGAATCAACTCGCAACCATAGTGCATAATAAATCAAACAAGGATCAAGATTAGATTCACCACACAATTTTCATGAGAAGTGACATCGACAATCAATATCCATCCACAACGATCCATTATATCACTTCATCACAAACCAATATTTGAATACATACCAATATCGTTGTCATAATTTATGTGCACTCATAAACCAACAAAATAACTCTAACACATACAGATGATCTCTAAACCCATGCAAATCAATATATATAGGGGTGGGAACTTTCCCTTCACTACCCATGCACTCTAAAAATAGGTTACATGCTCAAAATAGCCATGTGCCACTTACAAAGGTAATCAAGAAGCATGCAAACTTTGCTTACCAATAGATTACCTATAATTAAATCTAGATCTAATCATATTACTATCTCTGACTTGGAATGATGCTTGATATTTCACTTACTCCAAAAATAGCCATTGCTACGTCCACAAGTCTTCCTATTTTTATCCAATGTTTTCTCTTGCACTCAATCCTATTCTTATCATGTAACATGTAAAACAACTAAGTTCTAAACTCTAACTTTCTCGGGCATGCCCTTTCTTTCCAAACTTATGTGTGCAACTACGTGCCCCCTTTCTACGCACCCCATCCTTATGCACCTCTAATAATTAGGTACAAATTTGTCCAGTCAAAAATTGGTATAATAAGGGGCAGGACAAATGGCAGCTCCCCGGCGCTATATCCATGGATCAATAGAGTACTAGTTGAGGAGGATAGATACTATGAGCAGATAGTGGTACACAAGTTACTAGGGACATTGAGATTTTGGGAGTATTTGCAAAGTGACAAGGAGTAGTGAGAGAAGAGCCATCTAAGAGTGCAGCAAGCATGGATCACCATCCCGAGATGAAGGCCTCGAGCGAGGCCCGAGAGGCAGATAGAGGGACTTGCCCCAAGGGGCAATATTTGAGATTATTTGATGTCAAATTTACCGATTTTGATGATATATCATCTGAGAGAGGGCCCTTAGATGCCAATGATGTATTGAGACACTTTATATATATATATATATATATATATATATATATATATATATATATATATATGATTTTGTCATGTTCTAGCATGTGTCATTTTGATATTATTTTGATTATTTGATTTATGTTGATGCTTATGTTGATGATTATGGATGATGATGATTATATTTTTGTTTTGTATTTGATGATGATGGTGAATGTATATATATGATTAGATGTTTAATATATGTTAGGTGATGATAAGAAATTTTGATTTGGAAATAAATGGAATGGATGATAGATATGGATGATGATAGATTAGGAATATGTGATTAGATGTGAGATTTTTGATAGCTAGCATATAGATATTTTAGATGAGATAAATGTTATAGTGATAAAGCAAAGAGAAGATAAATGATATAACATGTTTATAATGATTGGCGACATATAGGTATGGACTGATGCTACATCATATTAAGGAACATGTGAAGAACGATGCCTCCAACATTGGAGGTAAATAAGAAAGGTATCTAGGTAACGCAATGCACATGCGACCAAAACAAGTGTTAACACATAACCAACAATAGTTAGTCATATCAAATATCATGAGGGAAGTATGGATGAAATGAGCTCATAAACCTAATTTCATCACGAAAAAGGGGTTTTAGATGTAACTTATATGCGGTAAGAGGGTTCTCCATAGGTGAGTGTTCTTAAGACTATGCCCGATGATGCAACCTAGAATTTACCAAGAAAAACGCAAGCACGTTGGCACATCACTCACCCTAGACTTAGCGCTCACCCAAATCGTGCAAAGGTACCAGCCCCCTCTTTAGGGTTGATGTTGTAGGATGTTAGTATGATGAAGACTTAATGCATTCAAATTCGTAATTAATATAGCATTTTATAGAGCATGTTCGAGATCTAGATCTAAATATTAATAGATTTAAATGATTACCATAATGAAGTTAAGCATGTAAGAACTAATTATACTCGTAACTAATACTCGATTTTGCGAATACACTCCATTATATTAAACACGATAAATACATAGAATCTCATTACAATAGGTAATACCATAAGCTTATGTGTGCATCAGATCTGAAACATAACTTCACAGTAATTTAGTTCTCATACCCCATCCTCCTATACTATGCAGATCACTACATATTTATAAGGGTGGGGACTTTCCCTTCACCGCTTGCATAACTCCAAAAATAGGTCGCATGCTGAAAATAGCCATGCACCTTTACAATCATAGCCACACATGCAAGTGTGCTAATAATAGACCTCTTCTAGTTAACCACTAGTAGTAATTCTATTCTTAGCTCGCACCCATGCAAAGCGCTTAGTAGATGCTACTCCAAAAATAGCCAATGTGTGTTGCACAAGTATTTATCCGTTTTGTGCTCTGCACGCTATCTCCAAAAATAGCCCATACATGTGAAAATGGCTAAGTCCCAAATCCACCCTTATCTTTCACACATGTGTCCTTCCCTATCCTTCCGCGCCTTTGACTATTCCATGTTCTCACGTGTAAACCTTTTGTGTGCCTTTTGCTAAGTATTACACTTTGTCTACTCAACATTACCCCACACTAAACTACATTTCCACCACGGAAATGTCTACCCTCGAACAATAAAGAATAAATAAATGGAAAGAATGTAAAAGAATTTCTGCATAAAGAATATTTATTTACTCTACATCACCCTCGGCTTCAACATGAAGAATTAGTTCTAGATATTCTTCTTTTATTTCTACCTCTAATATTTGCCACTCATTCAGTGCGGCTTCTACCTTTTCTAGAATATTTACTGCAATAGACTTCAATTCATCCTGGGAAATTTCTCCCTTTTCATTTTATAATACTAACATGATGTTAGCCATTGTAGACATTCTTCCGTCTAGATGAACCATATTATGCGCTATAAGTTTCCCAAGTTCATCCAACCTATTCTTATGGGGCTCCTGGGTAGCCGCTGCAAGGGCCTCATGCTTTTGCTTTACCAGTGTCAGTCTCTCTACGCACCCCAAGGTTTCATCCTTCATTTCTTTCAGGACTTCATTTTCCTCTACCATGGTCCTTATTCTTATGACTGCCTCTAGAGTTGTACAAATATTCAATGCTTGATCCACTTTCTTCAACTCCTCCCACAAGGTTTGGAGCAATGCCTCGTACGTTTCCCTCTCTGCCTCCTACTTAGGGTCTTTTGGTGTTGGCATCCTAATTGGTCCCTCCTCAAGCACCAGATCAACTAAGGTACACACATAGTGCATAGCCAAAGGAACTTTTTGGTACCTTAGGCTCTAAGTGTGGTCTTTCTTGGAGGACATGATCCCCGATCTCCTCTGCCATGCTAATAAGGACCTCATTCTTTTTCTGCTCTAGGTCCTTCTCTCCTTTCAAGTATGTGATCTCTACATCTTTGGCCTTGATCTCTTCTCTCAGTGCCTTGATAGTGGCAGATTTGTCTATGTTCCTTTGCGCCACCTCTATAGATACTTTCACCAAGGAATTACTTACCTACTCATCAGACATAACAGTGGGTTTTACGGTTATATGTCTAGCTCCGAGGTGCCTTCTTCAACCTTCTTGACACACAATATTCTTTACATATGTCAAAGTCTGCTCGTCCATGTGTGTGTGCATAGACCAAGATAGTTGCTTCCTTATGTGCATGGTGGCCATATCTTCATCCATCAGCTCCCATCCATATAACTCCTTAGGGCTCACCGTGCTTTGAAAATGGGTGTGAAAATTTTACTTGTGTCCTCAACATAGCCCAAAGATAGAACAATAAACTCCCCACTTGTTCTTTTAGTTCTTGGCCCCTTAGGAACTAGAGCACCAAGATTTGGAGTTGGATCCTTAGTGTCCTGAGTAGTATCTTGCTCTGTCTCTTCTAGCTTTTGTACCCCTTCTCCTTTATTCTTCACATCTTCATCTTTCATTTCTTCATATTTTGGCTCTTCCACATCCTCTGGTGGTGTAGGAGATTTGAGCACGCTCTCCTCAGACTCTTTTGCCTCCTCATTCAGCTTCAATTTTCTCCTTCTCTTCTCAGTTGTCTCCTTCTATGGAGAGAGTCATGGTGATCTCCATACTTGATTGGGGAGTAGCACCTTGAGTTCTTATTTTTCTGAACACCCTCTTAAAGCGGTGGTCTTCAGGGTTTTCTCCTACCTCCAATTCTTCATCTCCTTCTTCTTGTGTCTAGGGTGGAGTACTTGCGCGCTCAGATTCTACCTTGTCTGAGGGTTTCCTTCGTCCTCTATGTACCAAGCCGCCACTATCTTTGCACTCTTCCTCTTCATCATCTACTTCTATAGTTTCAGTGGGCTTTGAGCCGTACATTCTCCATTGTATGCTTTCCCTTAGGCATCCCTAGGAGTGTGAACTCATTCTCCACATATTTGTTACCCTCCAACTTAGGCTTAAGCTAAAGGTAGATAAGTGTAGCTCCATTGTCTCCAATTTCCAAACTCACGGGATTCATGCTTATCACATCTAAAATTAGCCTCTATATGTAGGTAGTCGACCTGGATATACATAAGTCTTATGCAGCATGTGGTAGTCATAGTCTACCTTATCTAGCAATAAAATTCAAGTGTCATGCATTGTTAAACCAATGGACTGATGCCTAGAAGTAGTGCATTGTGAAGGCATATGGCAGCTTACACCGGGGAATCCAAGTCCCATCCTTCATCACAAATTGCACGATGCGAAATGTTGATACACCGCAAATTGGACTACCTTTCCCACCACCAAAGGTAACTCCTTGGGGATGCACCACTCCTCTTTGAATATCACGTGGAACCTATCATACCACATCTTCGCCCTCTGTTTGAACGGCCCACTCATTGACCCTTCACACAAGTACTTATCAAATCTTTCTACAAGGGACTTATTCTACATGGGGTACTCCCAAATCTTGTTTTTGACTCATCGGGCACTCCAATTTCCAAAAATACCAGGACAATAGGATAGTACCAAAATTGATTCTCTAACTTATCTCGTGCTTCCTCGATGATAGTGTTTGCAATGTATCCTGATATGTTGTAAATTGTTCCCTATGATATTCTCCTTGCAATGTGTAGCCACATTGTGTTCACTGGGACCATCTCTCTTGATCATTCAATTTGGTGACTAAATGTGCAGCTTGTTTGTACCACTGGGTACTTCTTTAGTTTGTTAATATCCATTCCATGCATACCTTTGGTGTATCCTAACTCCTTCGTGTCTCCAAGATGGTTGCTTTATATGTTAAGTCATTTTTAGGTCCACTCATGTGCCCCTCAATCTTGTTATAGTTGAAATCAAAGTGGTTGTAATCCTTACCCTACGTCCTAATGAAGTAGAAAAATCTTCATGTACCCTACTCATCAACCACTGGTACAAAGGTTCATACTTTCCAAAATATGGAAGCTCGTACAACTAGTAAACTCTAATCTACTTTAGCAACTTCTCTCCAGCATCATCATACATTGGCATGTCCTCTACTTGTGCACTTGTTTGTCTTTGTATTCAATAGCATGTCTAATTCCTTTTTGTTATCTGATGTGTGGTGGTTGTAGTCATTGATCTTGCACTTTCAGATGTGAGAATCCCATTCTTGTCCCACTATTATGCCTTCTGGGTATTGCATCTCATGAAATTTTCTCTCGGGAGCAATTTTAACCTCCGCTTCCACCTTCTTCTTCCCTTTGGCTTCTACGGCATGTGTTTTCTTTGGTGTCATCTCAAACCACAACCTTTTGTCCTCTGTAGCGTGCAAAACCTTTCCCTATTCCTTATGTAATGAGCAAGTTTAAAAACCTAGCTCAAATCTGCGTGCCCTAGTTGTAATTGTGTGCCCTAGCTCTTTCAAACGTGCTACTTCACTCAAACCCTTCACCAATGGGGACGTAAACTTCTCCTGCACACAAATTTTCTCCTCGCGTCTGGTTTCACACTCTTCGCTTAGCTTGGTCGCACTTAGCTCTTTCAATTTTTTGTAATTTACAACGGTAAAAATGAACTCGTATCCCTTCCTTATATAGATTTTCAAAAAGTTGGTGCATTTATTACTCCTTCACCTACCAACAATCCTCACTAATTGACCCTTTTCAAATTTTTCCTCGTGGTACATCTTTGTGCCTCAGCTATAACCTTTTAGCGTGCCTTCCTACCTTCTGGCTACAATCTTCTCTTCACCACGCTTCCATGCGCCTGAGTACCTTGTCACCGTGCCTTCTCTGGTAGTCTTCATGGTCATTGATTACCTTGTATTATATTGTTCTTTCATTTATCTACATCTATTGTCCTTATTTGGAAGCAATCTTCTCGTCCCACCAACTCTTCAATCTTGAATAACACATGTAGTAGTTTGTTCCTTTGTGTACCCATTTCTCAATAACCACCCCACACAAATGGTATGTGTAGTCCTCTGCACATAAAATACTATAAATGGTAAGTAGATTTTGGCACCTAAATGCACTTATTTCACAAAACACAAACTAAATTGACAAAGCATAGCGATGAAGAATGAAATACATTAAGGGAATACATAATTGAAAACCTAATCTAAATGGAAATATTACCTTTTTTTTATTAAGGGCAAATATTTTTAAAGGGACTATACCACAATACAAAAGGGCTCAAAAGCCAGATAGTCAAAATGAGAGATACATCCCAGAGAAGGGCAAAATGGCCAAACAAAGAGGGCTCAACAGCCAAGTAAGACAATACAAGTGAAGAAAGGATCCAAACAAACGATGATCCCAAAAGAAGCCAAAGAGAACAAAAAGAGAAGCATCATAAAAAACTCGCTAAAAAACAACGCTGAACCGCCGGATAACAACAACATCGCAGCCAAAAGTAGCCACACAAAGAACCCGTTACTTTATTGCCCTCTGTCATCTTGGTCTTGATATTACCTTATTACCTTATTACAAACACTAAGAAGACTTATTTATAGTAGGGCTTCACCTACTCCTGTTGAAGTAACCGGGTAACCGTATTCCATCAAGTTTTTCTAACTAACAAGCTCATGTTTCAAGTATGTGAGTGATAACATATGGTCCTAACCAATGTACTTTGAGTTTTCTGGATGGTGCAAAAACTTAGAATCATAAAGAAGCACCATCTTCCCTATCTCAAGCTTTTTTTCCCTAATGTGCCTATCATGCCATGCTTTCTTCTGGATTTCTCTTGCTTGACTCCGGTGTATTATTTCTTGTTACTCATCCAACTTAATCAACTTGTCAATCCGTTCTTCTAATGCTTTCTCATCAGCTAGACCTCCAACATACACAATACGTGAAGAAGGTAACATGAATTCCATAGGAAGAACTACTTCTGCACCAAACACCAATTAAAAAGGTGTGGCCTTGTTTAACCACTTGTATGTTTTTCTATACTTATCATCCCAATCCTTTCATCCAACACCATAAATTTTTGTTAATGTCTGGCTCAAAATCTTGTTGAAAGCCTCAGTAGTCCCATTGGTCTAAGGATGATATGGTGTATTCTTATGGTGCGTAATCATCAATTCATCCAATAAAATTCTGATTGTCTCATTTAGAAAATGTGTGCCCCTATCACTAGTCAAACTCAACGGGCATCCATACCTTGTAATAATATTTTCCCATAGAAACCAAGTTGTTGTAGCCATTGTATAATCCTTTGTAGGTGTTGTTTCTACCCACCTTGTCAAATAGTTTGTGTAAATAATGATATAGCATGATCCATCTGTGTGTGTGGTGGTGAAATAAGACCCACAAAATCTATAGCCTATTTCTCAAACAATTATGCACTAGTAATAGGTCTTAGAGGCATTTCATCTCATTGACCTGGCTTCCCAAGGCGCTGACAGTGATCACAATCCTTATAATATGCCTTATAATCTTTATACAGGATCTCCCACCATAATCTAGTGAGTGGGATCTTACATGCAGTGGCATCACCTGCATAGTGGCCACCTGCAATACCACCATGACCCTCTTCCATAATATTTGTGCGCTCATGTTCTAGTACACAATGCGGCACAATACTTCATCTTGGCCTAACTTGTACAGGTCACCGCTAATCAACATAAATGGTGTCATACAAATAGAAAGTTGTTTATTTTATAAGGATTTCATCCCTTCTGGTGCCATACCTATTCCTAGAAAGAAAACAATGTCCTTTAATTTTGATGATGAGTATTGTAACTGTATAACTACGCATCGGGCATGGTATATTCAATTACCTACGCTTCTTCTCTTGATCAGTATTCGGATAGATGATCTAGACCAAAATTACTTTTCCCCAGGAGTTACTACAACTATGAAATCAAATTATTGGAATAAGAGTACCCATCTACATATGTGCCCCTAGTAAAATGGGCTTGTTTACCAAATACTTCAATGCCATGTGATCGGTATAAAATACAAATGGTGTTGCTAGCAGGTACTATCTAAATTTATGGAGTGCATAGATCATCAACAAAGCTTTGCGCTCTGTAGTTGTATAATTTTTCTCTGTAGGAGTCAACTTTCTACTAGCAAAACAGATAGGATGATCTATAATACCTTCTCCAGTGAGCCAACACCACACCAATGGTCGTGCCAAAGGCATCCACATGTACATGAAATGGTTGGTCCCATGAAGGAAAGCACAAAATAGGTGTTGTAGTAATTTTCTCCTTCAATGTCTCAAACACGGGTTATTGCGGTTCTCCCCAGTAGAATGTCCATTTTCCTTTTAGTAAATCCTCCAAGGGTGTGGCAACCTTAGCATACCCCTTTATAAATTTTCTATAATACCCAGTGTGACCCAAGAATCCACGCACCTCACTTTGATTGGTAGGATCTTCCAGGCTAATAATGACTACAACCTTAGCTAGATCAACCAACAAACCTTCCTTGCAGATGATGTGCCCTAATAGTATTCTAAATGGTGTAGCAAATACACATTTCTTGATGTTCAAATAAATGATTAACTGGTGACATCTTTCAAACATTAGGCGCAAATTATCAAAATGATCCTTAATAAGTCCATACATTGTCAATCATCTAAATAAACCTGCAAGAAGTTGCAAATAAAATTTTTGAACAGGTTGAACAACTATGCACAAAAATATAGCAAGCACATTTTTCGGACCAAAAGGCATCATGGTATAGGCAAAGCTACCCCATTCGGTAGTAAAATTAGTTTTTTCCTTATCCTCCCATGTAATCCTAACTCGATGATACCTAGAGAATCCATCTCTAAATGAATATATTTCATGCCCTATAACACCTTCTAGTATTTCCTTAATGAATAGCATAGGAAGGGATCGGTCACACATGCAGATTCTTCTCCCCGTAGTCCACATAGATCTTAATTTGACCATCCTTCTTGATAATGATCACCATTGGGCTAACCCATTCTGACTCGTCCAGTGCTTGATGATTCCAGACTTCAACATTTTTTCAATTTTTTCCTTGACCTTTTTGCACAAATTAGGGTTCATTCTCAGTAGGGTCTCTTTCCACCAGGTGCACACACTCTCCTTAAGTTGTATCTTCATTTCTCCCAATGATTCATGCACGCCTTTAAGTTCATGGTATCCTTGAGGAAATAAGTCCTGATAATCTCATAGTAACTCAATGATTTTTGCCACTTTAGAGTCAAACCAATAGTCCCCAATTATGGCCTCCTTAGGCTCAACATCTGATCCAATATTCACTTTATTTGTCTTCATAGGTTCATGATAGGTGCATGTGGTCTTATTTGCACTTTATCCAACACCTCACGCCTACCTATTGAATGGTTTACATCCATATTTTCTAATTTTTCACCGTCCACTAAGTTGACCATCTTTCCTTTTTCCTTCTCAAGGCAAGCGTACCTAAGTAGTGTGGCATCTGTCTCTGTTTCTTCAACAAAACACACTCCAGAGTCTTCTTCATCAAACAACTCCTGAATGAGTTCTTCCACCTTGGCACTATCTCCCATAGTTAAGTGCTTTATAACCTTTAATGCCTCTTCTACTAGAGGTTTAGTAGAGAAAAATTCAAACATCTGGATCATTCCTATGATTAAATCCTACCAATTTCTAGTCTCTCTATGGATTTCCGCATATACATACTAAACAGGCACACAAACTTGTAAAGTGGAATAAAATTTATGCACCCAGAGCGAAGGTGGTAAAGCTTCCTAACCCTCTGTCCAGAGTCTCTCATAGTGCTGAACGTGGTGTTGAATAGGTTGATTACCATGATAAGTGCATATTTGAGTAGATGCATTACTCATGAAGAACCTAGTAGCAAGAGTAATCCTAATTTCATTCCATCCTACAAGATTTTCCTTATGAACCACCCACTAGCGCATTTTTGTCCCATGTAGGGTATATGCTATCATATTTTGTCTCTCCAACTAGTTTATCCATTGTTCCTCCATGGCACGTAGAAATACCATAGGATCTCCCTCTCTACTATAACGAGGTACCGAATTGTTACCTATTCTCTTGATACAATGAGGTATTTTGTCTCGCACAAATGTGCTCTTTACTTTGCGCCCTACCAACTCATAAGTACTATGAGCCTAATTATCACAAGCAATACTTGTATTATCCCTAATAGACTGCATATTCCCACTGAAGGATTCCTTCTTTTGATGGCGCAAGTAATTTTGGGTCCTGGACGGTGCGTACATAAATCCTATTCAGGTATTCCTCACTCAAAGGCTCAACATAGGGCATAGATTTTCCATCTTTTAAAGGGATAATAACTCTTTCCTCCTTGTTTTCAAAACTGATATAACCCTTGTTAAACCAAAGATCAACATTATTTGCATAGCACCAAGGACGCCCAAGTAGAGCTGGGAAGCTATCTACCTCTATAAGTGCTAAAACCTCAAAATCTCTAGTGAACTTGGCTCCCTGTATGGTAATGGATGCATCTTTTAAAACTCGATGGGAGTGGCCTTAGTCCGGTTAGCCATGAATAGTACATTTGAAGATGGATGTAATGGAGGTCTCCCCATTTGTACCCATGCATCTAAAGTAAGAACATTGACTTCCACGTATCAATCACAATAATATATTACTCAAAATCCACCCATCCACAACAGCATTGAGTGATTTCCTTGTCATAATCTAAGCTATGAGGGGGAAGATTTGCATGCAGGATTTTTCATCTAGTCTCAATACTTACGCATGGAGTGTTTCCCTTTAACCAATTCCCTAGCAGTGGAATGACATTTTCATAGCACAACATCTTGCATACTTCTTTCAAGTCATCCATATCAGATTGGACCATTTTTGTTGCTTTCTTTTACTCCATCTTCTCTGATTGCTCATTTAAAAACTATATTTCACCCTGAAGATTTTTAGTACCTCCATGGTTTCCTTATAAACCTTCTTCTCGATGGGTAGGATTTGGGTACCGTGTATGTATAACCTCCTCCCTAGTGATGGTAGGATTCCATTGCAATGCTTCTTTTGGGCGCACGTTGATTCAGCACGGGTAGTGATGTTTACAAGTAATGCCTTGGATTCTAGTTCTAACTTGGGCATCCACTGATTTTCCACAAAGCGATGTATCCTAACCATCCTTGTGCCTTTGTTTTCTTGTTTATTTCTCTTACTAAGATGCTCATATAGGTCCAAGCATTCCTCATAACTATGATTCTTACCACAGAAAAGAACATGTAATATTCGAGGACATTCGCATCGGTAGTGGTCGAGATCCACATGTATAACATGTCCCACAAGGAAACTCAAATTGTCCACCACAATGGCCTCATCCTCCGAATCCAACATAGTATCCTCGACCTCTGTCATGACCTCCTCCAAAACACCCTTTGTTTTGATCATAACGTGCCTTATTTTGATCCCGATCCTCGATGCTCATTCTTGCCTTTAGAGTTATTTGATACTCATGTCTTTCGTACACCAATATTTATATCATCATGGATCTAACCAATGAGTCGACATTCTTCTCGTGTCATGAGTTATGGACCTATAAATTTTACAGTAACAAGAGATGTTCTTCCTTATTGCACGTTGTAATAATGGGCAGTGGTTAGCATCATGGTTTAAATGATATATCTCACGCTCTAGCAAAGAATGACTATACTGATATGCAGGGAAAACTATCCTTGGTGTGAACTTCCACCTCACAATTTGCACACCAAATCCCCGTGTGCATCTCATGTGCTAAATTTTCCGATAGCTTCTCCAACTACTTCGCCATGGTTGCGATTTGTGCTTCCAAAAACGGGCTCACAATAGTCTTCATACTTCTAACTACCTCAGCGCGTAATTTTGCTTCAAGTGCTTCGTGATTAGTGTATGTCTTATGTGATAGTGCCCTTCTAAAAGGTGTAATCAGACCTCCAACAAACCATTGTGCATGTTGGCTTGCATGAATATCATAAGAAATATTAGATAACAACATTTTGAAATGGGCATCATACTCTTTGACACTCTCAGTAGTGCCTTGCTTAATATCCTTGAGCATGCTTATACTCTTCTGCTCAAACTCAGGGATGTGAAACTCTTTAAGGAAAGCATCTTTTAAAGCTGCATAGTCTACACAAGTCTGATTAGATTCAAACTTTATGTACCAGCTATGCACATGCCCTTACAACATAGTGGCAAATTGACTTGCCCTACGCTCAGAAGTCATGATTCCTTTTGTGTTTCATAGGATTTCACACATGTGCACATGTTTAGTAGCATTTTCTATGCCCCTATACTCTAGAAGATGAAGAGACATCTCCATGTAAATATTTGGGGTTGGTGCAAACCTTTCCCACCTGATCCAAAACACCCTATGTTTCCTCTACCTCCGTAACTACCGGATCCATTGGAACTAGAACCACCTATACCTCCCGATCCCTCACCTATATATGGAGTTAGACCGGAGGATGTACTTCCCTGTGTCCCAAAAGTAGTACTGAACTACACCCCTATAGTCTGGGAAGTGTTATCACTCCCATAAGTTAGTCCAAAATTATGCACGCTTGAGTTTTGTGCGGATGATACACCTGAAAAGGTACCTCCAAAAACAATGAATACATTTGCGCTACCATCAATGTGCTTATTATATGACTTACTCCTACTCTCCTACTACCTAAATTAGCTTATTGACTATTTTTCGTACTATATGCTTTGGAAGACCAAGTGTAAGGGCAAGGTTGTCAGGTAGATTCATATGCATGCCCACAACCCAGGTCATCTCTACTTGGCACACTTCTACGTGAGGCCAAGGGGGTTCCCTATCATGCTTTCCCAAATGGGGGAGTTCCTGATGCTCGATTCCACGTCTTCTACATGAACTTCAAATCCTTCGCGAGCCATCTCTCTCCACAATGCCATTCTCTCTACAACATCTCGTTGCTTCTCTATCTCCCTCTCGCACACCTCATTATACTTAAGTTGTCTTTCCTCTCTTTGCCTTTCTATCGCTAGGTCTGCCATCTTTCACCAAACCTGCTCCTTCCCCCGCGCGTGGTGGGGTTTAGTTATCCATTTTTTTGCTTTCCAAGTTCAGGGTCACCATAAATATTTTGATCACTAGTGGAATGCCTTGCAGGTAAGTTCCCCTAGGATATCGTAAAAATTAGAATTCTATTACCTCTAGGCAAGAATACGGGAAATTGAGTACTCCGAATATAACTATTCGAGCACCACAAAACCAAGTATCCACAGAATGTGCCCAAATCATATCAGCATCATAGAAGGCCTGAAATTATTCGTGCGTCCAAACAAGTGTGTGATACCTCCAATTCCTTTTAGACACATAAGAAATCAACCACTCATACAACTCTACTGGAAAAATAGAAAAGAAGCTCTCATACAAACTATCATATAGATTATGTTCCACCCATGCGCATGCATTAAAATCATATCTAGTTTTGAACCTCCATGTGTATTCTTCTTCTAGATCATATATCCACTCCTCAACACTTGCTAGGGTCAACCAGTAGGTCTTCATCATGAACCATCCTGAAAACAATTGAAAAGAGGTCCTGACAATGGAACCAATGATGCAGCCTAAAATTTACTAGTAAAAACCTGACACTGACACATCACTCAACCTAGACTGAGCACTCACCCGAAGCACATAAAGGTACCGGCCCCTCTTTAGGGTTGTTGTTGCAGGATGTTAGCATGATGAAGACTTAATGCATTCAGATCCATAATTAATATAACATTCTACAGAGCATGTTCAGATCTAGATCTAAAGAGTAATAGATTTAAATGATAACCATAATGAAGTCAAGCATGCAAGAACCAATTATACTTAGGATTAATACTCTGATTCAGCCAATACACTCCATTATATTAAACACAATAAATACACAGAAGCTCATTACAATAGGTAATACCATAAGCTTATGCGTGCATCAAATCTGACAACATAACTTCACAATAATTCAATTCTCACACCCCATCCTCCTATACTACGTAGATCACTACATATTTATAAGGGTGGGGACTTGCCCTTCACTACTTGCATAACTCCAAAATAGGTCGCATGTTGAAAATAGCCATGCGCCTTTACAATCATAACCACACATGCAAGTACACTAACAATAGACTTCTTCTAGTCAATTGGCCATAGCAATTCTATTATTAGCTCACACCCATACAAAGTGCTTAATAGCTGATACTCCAAAAATAGTTGATGCGTATCACACAAGTCTTTATCTGGTTTGTGTGCTCTGCACGCTATCTCCAAAAATAGCTCCATGTGAAAATGGCTAAGTCCCGAATCCACCCTTATATTTCACATGTGTGTCCTTCCCTATCCTTTTGTTCCTTTGACTATGCCCTGTTTTCATGTGTGAACATGTGTGCCTTTTGCTAAGTATTACACTTTGTCTGCTCAACACCCCAACTCTAGGAGGAGGGGAAAGAAGATACAAATTGATCAATGCGGGAAGTTTGCAATATATGAGAAAGTTTATTGATGTGGGTAGATTTCTTAGGATGTTTGCTTTTTATTTGCTTTTTATTTTGGATACATAGAAGGTCGATCAATGCGGGAAGCCTTCGCTGCCATTGAGTAGCCATCCTTCAAGGGAGTGGTCTACTTTTCTTTTCTTTTTCTTTTTTTTGATGGCAAAATAACATATGCATGATAGTTATCCTTCAAGGGATCAATATATTTTTATTATTATATGAGCAGTTGTCCTTTAAGGAATTAGTCATTTTATGAGATATAAGCATCTGATAGTTTGACATGGGGAAGAGTTGGGTATAGCTAAGTAGACCACTTGGGAGGGGATGATAATATGTACAAGAGACACATATGGACTCTTTATGTGGTTCCAATAGGTAAATAAGAGGGTTATGGATGTAACGATCGTGGGGTAATCACCAAGAAGGGAGAACCTATCCATAAGGAAAATGTTATGGACAGATTCGTGGTGCCTGTATTTAAGGTCATGACTAGGAAGGTGACGGTAGACCACATAATTCCAAATCATTACAATGAGAGATGAAAGAGGATAATGATGGAAAGATTATCTAAGGATATGACTAAGTGGTCATAGGTAGGTATGCTAACAATAGAATGGTCACAAGTGCAATGCATTAAAGGATTCCACTTCTAGTTTACCATCAAGGGAGGTAAAATGATAAGCTCACGACCCTTACTTATGCATGATAATGTAAGGTCCAATCCAGTTGAGGGAAAACTTTCCACATTGTCTCCTTTCTAGATTAGTGACGTTCTAATTTTCTTTAAGGACAAGGTCACTGATATTAAAGTCACATTCTTTAAGGTATTTTTTATAAGCACATTTGATGCGCTCTTGATAAACATTATGATGCTCAAGATCGAGAAGGTGGAGTTTGTCTAACAATTTGAGTTGTCTTTAGATGATCCTAGCAATAATCTTTATCGAAATGAAGTCACGAAGAGACACGCGTAAATATGGAATTTGAACTTTGAGGGGAAGTACAGCTTTAGAGCCATAGACAAGAGAGAAGGGAGTAGCACCCATAGAGGTGCAGATGCTAGTGTAATAAACCCATAGAGCAAAAAGGATATGCATATGCCAATTATGACCTGGTCTATTAACAATCTTGGCAAGAATGTTATGAAGAGTTTTTTTATTCACTCGGCTTGTCCATTAGCTTGAGGATAGTAAGGAGAGGAAAATTTAAGCTTGATATTAAATGAGTCACAAAGCTTCTTGCAATCTTTTTTTTTAATGTATTTTTCATTATCGGTGATGATTTTATAAGGGACGTCAAAGCGACAAATGATGTTGTGATAGATGAAGTTAATGATTTGATTAGCTTTGGACGAGGTGAGTGGAATTGCTTCCACCTACTTGGTGAAATACGCAATCACAGTGATGATAGAATGATGATGTTGTGAAGAACTAGGATTGATGGTGTCGATGAGATCAAGGCCCCATTGTGAGAAGGGCTAAAGGTATTGAGTTGGTTGTAAGACCTAGCTAGGAATGCGGACAAGATTAGAATGTTGTTGACACTTGACACATTTATTAACGTATTTGCAGCAATCATGATTGAGAGAAGGCCAATAATAACCAAGGTAAAGAACACACTTAGCGACAGCTAAGCCACTAAAGTGTCCACCACAAATGTCTTCATGGACCTCTTGGATAACATGAGTAGATTCATGGGATTTAAGGCATCGAAGAAGAATATCGTCAAACCCATGTTTATAGAGGATTCCACCAAGGATGACATAGCGGTTAGCACGTTGAAGAAATGACCTCCTACCATTCTTAGAGAGCTTGAAGGGAATGATGGATTTGGATAGATAATCAAAGATTTGAGAATACCAAAGATTTTATGTGCTAGATTCAATAAGATTGATGTGAGGTAACTCATGAGATGGTTGATCACGATGGTGAACAACAATAGAGATTTTGGATTCATTTATTTTCCATGGGATAAGATATGCAAGAAAATCCATCATGTCAGTGAAATAATTGGATGATCAAGGGATGGCTTGGATAGTGTAAGAATCAAAAGCCTCAAGGAGAAGGAGTACAATATCCTTATATTTCTGAAGAATGTCATTTCTACATTGATAATCATCTATAACTTGTTTGATTATGAGCTCAAAATCCCCATAGATGTCAAGGATTTGAACCCCAAAAAGACAACAGCTTTTAAGACCTAAGATAAGGGCTTTATACTCTGTCATATTATGACATGAACTCAAAGTCAAGCTTTTGAGCGATGGGGATAGGAGTATCCCAAGGAGGAACAATGTTAGGAAATTAGTGTTTACTATGGTTAATAATTATTATGTCCTAATTGTGTTAGGTTGTAATGTCGAATATATATTGTTATAACAATATATATTTATGACATGTTTATTGTTAGGCATATTATATTTAGTATGAGATATTATAGGAGTGCCTAACTCTCCTCTCTATGTAAGAGACTATTCTCCTATTTATTGGGTTCATTCTCGGATGAATAAAATATAGAACATTATTATTATTTCCATTTGCAAAGCTCTACCAAATTCAAGATTTGGTATCAGAGCAATGGAAGTCTAATAATTTGTGAGGAGCAGTTCTATTGCTATTCACCCCTGTAAATGGTTCATTTTGTGCAGATCATTTGAATGCTCTTCTTTGGCATTTTTACATATCAGATGCATTGTATCATTGTACTCTTACATTCAATTCTGCAATGACTTTCCCTACATGCAGTCCTGGCCTAAGCAGATCCTCTATCATTGTCTTCAATCAGACAAATTGGTCTTCAAGGCACTGAAAGAATCGAGCTTGCCATCAGCTGCAACTTTGCATTCAAGAGAATCGATTCATGGTTCAGGAGTCTTTAGATGTATTTGTAACTCTTATAGATCCTGTAACTTTTTGGAACCTGTGGGAATTTATAGTCTATTCACATTTGCACAATAGTATCTCCAACGATCTGTGAGTGGGAAAGTATATAGCCCGTCGTATATATTCTTCTCATATCAGAACGTGCAATCCTATCAAGATCCATCCATCTACCAGATCATATGATTTGATCATCATCAGTCTTGAGACGTTTCTACAAGTGTTTATTTTTGGATCTGGGTAAAGGTTTAGCGCTTACATTGAAGGTTTTTCTATTGCGGTCTCCACCGAGATGTCTCAAATCTCTACCGAGTTGGACATTCCCACATTTACATTCCTTGTTCAAAGTGACACCCAGATGTGTGCATGAAGATGTGTAATTCGACCCTACTTGAGCTTGCCACCCATGTAGCCTACGGCTTTAACAATTTGTGTACGTCTATTATATGGTCATTAGTTTTTGTGTAGATAAGAAATAGTATTTTTATACTATAAGTTTAGGTATTGTATTGAAGTGTAAATTCAATTTGTTTTAGTGGTCAAAATCCATCCTTATAAATCACATTTGTATGTTGTATATTGGTGAGTCTAGAAAGTAAGGTCAATAATTATGTCATATAATATTAGTGTGATTTAAATTGTGTCAGTCATTCTTTTAAGCCAAAGTCATTTTGTGTCATTTTGTTCAATTATCATTGTTATTTTCATACAGTCTAAAGCATGAAAGTCAAGTGTCGTCCAGTTAAATTTGAGTCATTATCATCTTAATGTATCATTGTCGAGTGTGAGTTAGAGTCAAAAATTTATCAAAATTAAAAAAAAATCCTCACGGATGCATTATCGTTGGAACGTGAAGTTCAATATATAAACTTGAGCTTCATGTTCACATTATGTTGAGATATTAGCATCACACTAGAGGTCGGAGGCAACGAAGGATGGAGAGCGATCAGTGCCTCTCGTTAGTCACCAACGATGGGGCCACATTTTGGTATGGTGGCATCTCTTTTTCAGTTTGATTTTATTTGCTTTTCAATGCTCTTGGTTTTGTGAATAAATGGAAATTTCACATTATGGGGGAACATAACACCAATGTTCCATTTCCATTTTGTGCCTGTGAGCAGTGACTAAATTCAAGGGTAGCTTCCCCAGATGCAATGGCGCTTTCATATGTTGTTTGAGATCGAGTGGCAACGATCGACAACAATGGATACAATTAAGAACATTGTGATTCTTATAGAATGTGATGTGAAATTTTTTCCAGATTTCAATTGTTTGCTTGAGTGGTATTGTTTCATTCCTTCTATGTTTGAAACACAAAAGATGTGTATTTTGGAATCTAAGAACAAGCAGTATAGGAGGGCAGCTAAATTGGAGTGATCCTCTGACTATAGAGATTCTTCAATGGTCATACTTCTAACATCAATCAGCCAATGAAATTTAGCGTTCACTAGAAGTGAAAGTGGGAACTATTAAGTTCGTGTATGTAAGTGAATCGGTGGAAGTGTTATCATCTAGTATGAGATTCACTATGGTGAAGCTGATTGGTCATGTGCACCAAGATCCAAACCAGCAGTATGCAGACCTAAAAGTATGCGGAGGCATACGATTCTGTTTCTAGTTCATCGGATGTGTTTTCTTCACATGTAAACACTAAGGGGGGAATGTTAAGAAATTAGTGTTTACTATGGTTAATAATTACTATGTCATAATTGTGTTAGGTTGTTATGTCGTATATATATATATATATTATCATAACAATATATTTACGACATGTTTATTGTTAGGAATATTGTATTCGGTGATGAGAGATTATAGGAGTTGTTGTTAAACAACTTCCTAACTCTCCTCTCTATTTAGCAGACTATTCTCCTATTTATTGGGTTCATTCCCAGATGAATAAAATATATAACATCATTATTATTCCCATCTACAAATCTCTACCAAATTCAAGAAGATAATGACACCAACGCCTCCCCTTGTTGACACTTAGACCCATCAAAGAAGAGTCATCCAAAGAGGAGAATACTCATGGAGGAAATTTTTAATGGATTCATCTAGAAACTTCTCATGAGGAAGATGAGTATCGGGATGAGGAGCTTCAACTAATTGGTCCGCAATAGCTTGGTACTTGATAGAGTATCGAGTGATGGGATCATTGTGATAAGGATTAGAATGCATCATTTTGAGAAGATGAAAGCTAGTGACAACATAAGTCTTGTGATTGAGAAGATAATGTCAAAGTTTAGAAGTGGCAAAGAAAAGAGTGCAACACAACTTTTCAGCTTTAGTGTAGTAAGTCTCATAATTATGAAGGGTGCAACTAATGTAATAAATGACCTACACATTGCTTTGGCCATCACGATGCACCAACATATCCCCTAGGGCATGATCGATGTGAGAGACATATAGATAGAAGGGCTCCCCCTCACGTGGAGGTGTAAGCACTTGGAGGGGATAAGAGATACTACTTAAGATCCTTACAATATTTTTGCGGTTATCATCCCAATTGAATTTTGTGTCTTTGTGAAGAAGATGATGGAAGGGTTGGAAACGATCTAAAAGTTGCAAGATGGAGAGGAAAACTAATTGAAGTTGGCACGGAGACCGTGAAGTTGCTTGAGATTGGAAGGAGGCATCTCAAGGATAGCCTTGATTTTGGTGGGGTCAACTTCAATACCCCTAATGGATACGATGAAGCCAACAATTTTTCCAGTTAGTACTCTAAACACACACTTGGCTAGATTGAGGCAAAGGAAGAAATGGATAAGACACTCAAAGAGGATTTCAAAGACATAAAGATGATCGTGTTAATGTTTGGATTTAGTGAAAATATCATTGACATAGTCATCTACCTGTTTTAGGGATGAGATCGTGAAATATGTAGGTCATGACTCATTGGTAAGTATCTCTAGCATTTTTCAAGACAAAGAGCATGATGTGATAGCAAAAGATACCCCAAGGAGTGGTGAAAGAAGTCTTATATTGTTCTACTAATGGGATGAGGATTTGATTGTAACTAGAAAATCCATCCATAAGATAAAGCATCTCGAGGCCAGTGGTAAAGTCCACAAGTTGATCAATATTGGGAAGGGGAGATCATCTTTAGCATAAGCAAGTTAAGATCTCAAAAATTAGTGTAGATGTGAATCTTTCCGATGATTTAGTGATGGGTAAAATGTTAGAGACCCATTGAGGATAGTCAATAGGAATGATTAAGTTATCGAAAGAAGGCATTAATACTCATCTTTGACAAGGAGGGAAACTTGAGGGTTTATAAGGCGAAGCTTTTGCTTAACCATCTTGGCATTAGGAAAGGTGAAAATATTATGGATGACGATGGAAGGATCAAGGCCTGACATGTCAAAGTATGACCATGCGAAGGCCTAGCTATGTTTGGAAAGAAAAGAGATGAAAGAATCAAGCTCTTATAGTTCAAGAGATTGACCCACTTTAAGGGTGTGAGGCTCTTGTGGACTCCTGATGTTGATATCGATGGTAGACTAATAGAGAAGAGTAGATGTGTCACGAGGTAAGGACTTATAAAGATAAGAATCTTCTTCCCCCATGTAGGAAAGAAAGAATGTCAATGGTAGAAGAATCTTCTTCCACCATATCGGGAGAGTAAAGGGGGATGGACATAGTTTCATCCTTATGTTGATAAGTGAGTAGTCCCAATGTGATCATGGAGACTAAAATAAAAGAGTAGATGGACAAAATGTCATCTGTATCCATAACCTCATGGGATGGAGAAGATGGGGAAGGCATGTTTGTAAGCATCATAGATGGTGTAAGGGGATCGACAGTTGCTCGTTATAACCTAATCCGAATTTTCGTGAAGTTTGTGGCATTGATCAATAACAAGGTCATGCATGCCATTTTCATAATGTCCCATGCCAAATCCCTTCCATACACAATGATGAAGATACATGTGAGCAAAAATGGTTTGCAGAGAAAGCCAAAACCACCGGTATATGGTCTAGCATGAAGATGATCATCAATGTGAGAAGAAGGAGAATCAACACCACCATAGATGAGATTGGTGCAAAGATGAGGTGGGCCAAAAGGAACGATATCCCTGATGTTAGGTTGATACATTGGAGCTTTGTTAGGTCTACCGAGGTGATGAGGCATGGGGAATGTGTTGAGCATGAGAAGATGATACTCCCCTAGCATAAGGTTGTCCATGACCTTGTCTAAGGAATCATCATTGGGAAGCTTGGATGAAGAGATGGATGAACTAGTGGATGGTTGATATGGATCATTTTTGGGAATGAGGACATTGTTGGGTTCATAAGTCATGTTATATGCTTTGAAGGGAGGAACATCAACGGGAAGGAAGGAGCATCTGCGGGGAGAGTCAATATCTTTCTCACATGCTCATATTTGATGCAACGATGAAGTGTGGAAGGGACATAGTGCATGGCATGAATCCATAGATGTCTAAGAAGTACATTATATTGAAACTCCCCTTCAACAATATAGAAGACTTCATGGAGAATATTCTCACCGACACGGATAGGAAGGAAATTTTTCCCTAGGTGAGAGCGATAGCATCATTGAATGCATGAAGGATTGCAGGTGATTAAAGCGGCAATGGAGTTAGGGATCTTGAGATGATCAAAGGTATGTGATGAAATGATGTTGATGTTGGCTCCATTATCAATCATGGATCATCGAATGAAGGTGTCATTAATTCTAATTGTGATGAAAAGGGGAAGTTCATGGTCCTCGTGTGAAATATCTAGGATCTCAACATCATCAAAGGAGATGGAAGTAAAAGCCACAAGTGCTCCCATGAGAGATGCGAAAGGTTGATTCTCATCACTAGATGTGGGGATAAATTTCAAGGATTCAGTGAGATCCTACCTATGGTCTAGAGAGCTTTTGATAAGCTCATAAAGTGACATCTTAACTAGAGCTTGATGAAGTTATTTGATAATGCTTTTTTTGATAGGCCGAGGGGTAGCTAAGATAGAAACCTTAGGTTTTGATGATAATGGGGATGGAGATGAAGTGAGCTCACTAGAAGAAGTGATGAAAATAACCTTAGGTTTTTATGAACATGTCGATGAGGTAAATTCCTTAGGAGGAGGGATGGCAACAAAATTCTTTGGTTTTGATTGGGCTATTAGTTTGGAGTCATGTGGGCCGAATTATTAGTTATTCGAACAACATTAATGAATAAGGGGGGCATCCTTATGAGAATCTTCATTTGGTGGTGGGATAGTGACAAAATCCCATGATGAATGGGGGACTTATGTACTTTGGTGTTTGGGGTTGATGATGTAGATGTTGAAATGGTCATGGATGAGGAGGTGGAAGGAGGAGATTGATCTATTTCAAGAAGAAGGCCATCCTCCTTAATAATGTTCTAGATAATGGTTTGAAGCATTTTACAATGTTTTGTGTCATGTCCAGGGGTTCAATGATAGGCATAAATGAGATTGGATTCAAACCATGATGGATTCTTACTATGTGGATCAAAGACCTTGATAGGAGGGAGTGTGATGGCAGAAATTTGAAGAAAGTGTTGAAGGACCTCCGCGTGTGATTTGACCGAAGTGTTGAGATGTGTTTTGTCTTTGTGAGATGTAATAGGAGTCTCATATTTGGGTTTGGGTTTAGAAGAAGAGGTGGATGTGAGAGATGTAGATGTAAGAGATGACTTGGGTGTTGAAGGTTGAGTCTTTGTGTTTTGAGGTTTGGGTGTCTTGGATTCAGATTTAGTAATGGTTGGTGTCTTAAAAGAAAGATCGTATCTTAGAGAAGGATTGGTTGGTCTTGATTTGGATTGGTTGGTTGGTTGTGGTGCTTTTGATGAAGGGTTTGGGCCAAAGAGAGATGAGGGTGGTCCTAAGAAAGATGATGTGCCATTGGATTGCTTGATCTTAGGTGGAGGGATGCTTATCTTTTTATGAGGATGCGAAAGAGACCTCGAGGAAGCATAACAAAGGTCTTAGATTTTGATCGTGAAGAGGTAATCTTAACAGGGATGACAACAATTTCAACTGGAGGGTCTAAATATTGTGGTGTAGGAGTTTATATTAGTGGTAGAAATAACTTGTGTTTTATGAGGTCTAAAGAAGATGTAGATTAGATTGATGTGGGGGTGACTGATTTTGTGGATGAAGTAAGGACATCATTTGAAGTCATTGTGAGTTGGAGTGATTTCAAAAACTCTTCAAAGGATGAGGTAGATGTAGGAGAAGAGGATGATGTAGATGTGGTCACAATAGTCGATGTGATTGGTGCGGGTATAAGTGTAGAAATGGGGATTGGAATAGATGCTAAGGATGGATCTGATGTGATAGGTGGGGGTAGAATAGATGTAGGTGAGGTAGTGGGTATAGTCAAATCTGATGTAAATGATGAAGTAGATGTGGATGTAGAATCAATGGTAGAAGTTGATATGGGTGTGGATGTGATTGGTGTAGAGATGGGGATGGGTGTTGGTAGAAGTGTAGATATAGGGACAATGTATAAGGAAGGGGTAGATGTAGTGGTTGGTGAAGTAGGTGGAGTCATTGATGGGGTGAGATCTTGATCAATGGTGTTGATAGTGTTAATGGTGTGAGCATTGGGTGGTTGAGATGTAGAAGGGGTGGTTTGATTCATTGGTATATGATTAGGAAATGGTTTTTTTAATATCAAGTGGTTGATTGGGAGGTGCGTTAAGGTTATCCACTTGAAGTTCACCTTGGTCAATGAGTTTTTGGATAAGATCTTTGAAGGTTCGGCATTTTTTATATCATGTCCGTAAACTTGGTGATATTTGCAATAGTGGTCTTCACGATACCAAGTTGGTTTAGGTATTGATTTGTCGAAGGGTCGAATGGGGGGAAGTGTGATGAGATGGACCACCATCAATTTATCAAATATAGAGCTATAGGATTCTCCAAGAGGAGTGTAGTTGGGTGGCGGTCTAGGAGCTCTTTGTTGAGGCCCCGTATTAGAAGTGGAGGTGGAAGAAGACTTAACCACTATGGCATTGGTTGCATTTTTGGATTTTTCACTATGTGTAGATGGTTTAGTAAACTCATATTTTGGTTTGTTTGATCTAAGCTTAAGTTGGCCTTGCTCAAGGGCATGAGTCTCAAGTTTACGAGCCATAGTGAAGGCTTCTTCAAATGTCTGAAATGATTGGATTTGTAAGGTGGATGAGATATGCTTCACACAAGAGCGTGAAAATAATTTGATGAGCTCTGTCTGTGGAAGGGAAATGATAATTGATTTATGATTTCATGTCACCATGTGACAAAGTTTGTGATAGACTCGTCATCAAATTGTTGAATTGTGTATAACTCTGTAATGGTGATCTTGTGTGTAATGTTGATTGAGAAATGTTCTAAGAAGAGTTGTGCAAGTTGGGTAAATGAGAATAATGAGTATTGGGGGATGTCATTGTACCAATCTAATGTAGGACCGACCAAGGACATAGAAAAAGTGTGAATCATGAGGTCCTAATCATGGGCAATGAGATAGCATGCATGCCTAAATGCACAAAGGTGTTGTTGGGGATCCTCCTTACTATTAAATTTGGTGAATTTTGGAAGTTCCCAATGAGGAGGATAGGGTTTAACTGGGACCGATGGATTGATAAGTTCATTGCAAATTTGTTCATAAGAGAATGTAACCTTGGGTCATGTTGTCCTAAATAACTCCCCAAGTTATTTGGACAACTTATATTTGTATTCTGACTCTAATGTTTCACATTTCAGGTTGCGTGCACTCGGGCAGTTTCCTTGGTACGTTGACACGGTTGCAATTCTTCCGCGTGCCCTTCCTATCTCTCCCTTTTTATCATGTTTTCTTTTACTTTGACTGTGTGCTTACTTTGCGTGCTTCCCCTTCCCTTTGCATTCTTCTATCTCCTTCCATTTTTCCTCTGCGCACTCACTTTCATTCCCACTTTTTTGCACACATCTGCATACTTTCCTTCAAATCACCTAATTCCTTCGTACTCCTTCGCGCTTGCATGCCTCGCACTCCCCGGTTTTCTTTGTCTTCCCTTTTCTTCCTTGCTACCACACCTTCCTTAGTTGAGTGCTCGTGTGCCCCGCTTGCATACTTATCTCCTACATGTATGCTTCCATTTCTTCCATGCACGTCACCTTTGCATGCCTCGCCTTCTACATTTTCGTGCCTTGTGCCTTCTTGTGTGCTAATCCCTATGTCACATCATCATCTATCATACTTTGAGTGCTCAACACATAACCTATTAAAGCACACCAACAAGGCCCCGAATCTTGACAATGAACCAATGTGTGACATGTGGCAAAAAAAAAAAATCAAATGAATAGTTGGCAATGATTCCTTTTGTCAATCGGCGCATGCCACATGTCTTGTGTATTCAGTTTGTATTATGGATCTTTTGACAGCCATAACTTATGCTACGATGTGCTCAAATTCCTGTGCACTGGGCTTATTTGAAAGCTACTTGACGTGGGTTATACGTCGAATTTTAAAATTAGATTTAGGCGGGATTTGATAGGTGGAAAATAGGGAAACATCTCTCATATCATTAATGCATGTATCGAATCGATCCATTTCTATAGATTTTGTCTCCTTCCTTCTTCTACATGCCAAACATACATAGGGAGACACATCTAACAAAGAATGCAGTGCGGTTTGCAGTATTTATTACGATTGTTAATGGTTAGAGATTTTAATCCAAGTGTCCCTCCTCTTTCTCCTTCTCTTACTTATTTTACTATAAATTTTAGAGCTCTGCTCATTACAAAGGATCCTCTTTGTTGTATAAAGCACCATGCAAAAATGGTGACCAACTTCACATGAGTTCAGACCTTGGACTTGGTCTCTACAATATATTTTTGCCTCCTGCCACAAATGTAAGATGATTATGCATCCTTAAGCTATAAGATCAGGTTTTGTGGAACTTCTATCTTCCCTTTTCTCATTTATGTTGTGTTTTTCCACTCTTTCTACGTTTTGTCATGTTATGTGTTCCCTCCACTTACAGGTCCCCATGTTCATCCGTTACCGCATGTGGTAGGTTGTGCGTGTGGTTCTTGCCTCGTGGCGTGTGCATGCCTACCCTTTCTCATGTGCTTTCTCCTTTTTCTACCCCTCGTAGAGAGTGATCGACCTTCTTTCGGGAGCTATCACCTTCTTATTTAGCTTAGGATTTCCCTTTATGCATATCCTTCTATCTTTGTTCCCTTAGCATGTTTAGTTTAGGATTCACCTTCTCGCATTAGGAGTAGTGTTAGTGATAGAAATAGGTAGAGGAACCAGCCTTCTCTAGAGGTTTGTCTCCACGCGTAGGGTCCCACAACACAGGAGACAATCCCATTGTTGACTCAATGACTCACTTCCTTCATATCTAAGACATGGGCGCAAGTTTGAACACCAAGAGTCCCAAGGTAGTGGCTTCAAGGCTAGCCAACCTATTCATCAAGGCATGCATGGGGTCATTTGAAGTGGTTGGATGAGAGGTAGATGGTTGTGGTTGTATGATATGAGAAGTGGCTTGATAGGGTTGTTGGTAGGCTTGTGAATGAGTAGGTGTTTGAGGAATTGTTTGATGAAGAGGAATGTAAGTCATTGGTTGAGATTGGATGGGTTGTTGCAATGGTTGATATTGAGAAATAGGAATGTGATGTGATTGTTGAGATTGGGTGGGTTGTTATGAGATAGGGATATGGACTTGTTGAGGTATATGATGAGTGGGGATATGAGTGTTGATGGGTTGATATTGTTGAGGGGGTGGATTAGACATCATGTAATGGTAAACACCCCTAGGAGGAGGTTAGTGAGTGTGAGTAGACTCTCATTGGGTAAGTTTGGGAAGTGATGACATTTGCATGAATGTGGGATGTGAGAGGTAAATATTGACTATGTTGTTCGGATATGAGAGGTAATGATTGGGATTATTGAAAAGATTGGATGGGGATACTAGTGATGATGGTAGACAAAGAAGTGATAGGAATGGAGGTAGTGATAGTCGTGTTGATGGGAGGTAGATTAGGAGGAATGGGTGTGACTAGTTGAGTGGTTTGATGAGGTTGAGGATTAGTGGAAGAATATGGATCAAACTCATGTTGGGCCATAACGAGCTCATTCATGGCTCTAGGGAAAAACATCGTAAGTTGTGAAGAAATAACTTGGGTTATTTCGGGATTGGAATGATAAGCATATATTTTTTGGATAGGTGGCCCATCGATAGGAAGTTGGGTTGATTTCCTAAGAAGGTAATCATGGAGAGCCATAAGATTAGCATCAAGGAGCTCTTGGAACTCCACATTTCCATGAGGGATAATGGGAGGCCCAAAATCTTCAACCGACGTAGTGGATTGAGGCGTGACCAGCCTAGATGGGATGGATTGATGATGTAAAAAGGGGTTGGTCTCATCATGGGTAGTGGTTTGGACAAGAGATTCTTGATGGGGTGGATTGATGATCAAAGGTTGGGTGACCATGTGTAGATACAAAATCATACACTTTAGACATTATTTATTCCTGGTCTCATATTACTATTCATATGGTTTTTGAGTGAAGAAAGTACTAATTAACCCTTGTCTTTTGGCCATTTTACTTTTTTTTTATCATCATTGCCAACCTTCACTCATACTCACCCGGTCTTACATGCTCTAACCGCTACTAAGAAAACTCATGAAGCTTAAACCTCGGTTCTTGCTCATTCTTCATCTCCCATGGTCTCCACTCTACCCACTTATGTTTATGTTCCTATTCTTACAACTACCACTCCAATCACTCACCCTAGCATCTCGATGTAGATCACCACCTTGGTTTATTCCATGTGGGTTTCCATCACCTTCACGCTCGACATCACGTAGATCCCCATCATCGACACATTTTTCTACGCCTTGGTCTTCATCATATATTCACACATTGCATGCACATAGACTTTATTCACCAGAACAACGTCTATCTCATATACCACCACTATTAAAGTAGGTTCATATGCTTTTGGCACCACATGTATTGGATGAAGGACCTTCATCCTTCATTGTCATTAGATAGTTCATTAATTCATGCACACTTAGGAGGCATAGCATCCAACACCCCCCCACCATGTTAGCATTAGCACATATCTCATCTTTGCATTATAATACATCAATCTCCTAGCTTTGACATATTCATCACATGTTTTAGAATCGTCATTACTCAATGACACACTCTTGTGCTTCAGTTCACACTTGACTGTTGAGGGCTTACAACACATGAACCCCACACACTACACAATAGTTACTACACATTGCATCTATTCACACATCGTGCATCTTACATCACACATTTTATAGTTATTTTACATCATTTTATAGTTAGTTTACATCATTTTGACATTTACATGTCATACATATGTCACACTTGCATCTAACATTACATACTACTCATCATACACATCACATAGCATGCATTTCACACTATTAGTCTATCTATACATTTTTGCATTACATCTTATACATTGCATATCACACATCCTACACATCATATGGTCATCTATCATCACGTACACTACATTTTCATCTACATGTTGCACTCACTACCCTATGATGCATTTTAGTTCCTCGATCCATACTTGACTACCGAGGGTTTACAAATCAAATGGACCTTATCATACACACATGTTCATCATTCAACCTTCTATCATGTGACATTACTAGGTTAGTGACATACGCTTTAGGCTAAATGGTCACAAATTCCTTCATCATGTAGATGTATACGCTTTAATCTACATCACCACTCCCTACTATTCATCTTGTAGTGATATACACTTTAGGCTACATCATCAGTCTTTCGGTCATCTTGTCTTGATATACACTTCGCTATAGGGTCACACATATATTTCATTTCTAGGCCACGTCACATCAACACACACATACACATTCATCACATCACGTTAGACACAATACACTATTCGACCATTTCCCGATCACACACTCTCATTTATGGTTCATTCTTGATTGTTGAGGGACAAACAAAATGAACCTCACTACATACAAATATATTCACTTAGGGGCACATGGCTCTTATCATCCATCTTACATTACATTCCATCCACCCATAGCATATTGCATATCTTGGTTGCTTTTACTCTTGCTTACATTTGCTTGTATATGGTCACTTCATTACACATGCTAGTTAGATCTCTTGTATGTCATTTATCTATACCATCCACACATGCGCGTTCATGTATTTTTCTAGTTGTGATCGTAAATACAAGTCTCTTACATGCAACATGGATGTTCGCCTTCTACCCATCCTACATTGGTCATTAGGGGCATCCACATTCGTCTCTTATAGGTTTTATTATTTCATTTTGTACTTAGCACTTTTCATTACTTGCTTATACACACTTTTAACATATTGGTTATCTTTCTAACATGCTAACGGGTGCTTCATGTGCAACATTTATTTTACATGATTATTTGCTTCCATGTATATTTGATGTTTGTACTTGCTTGTTTGTTTGCTATTATATGTGGTCCTTACCCTATGTTTGGTGTGCATACTTGTTTTTTATATGTGGTCATGATGGCCTTGCGACATCATGAGTGATGTCCCATGTTTGTAGCCCGCTTTAAGTGGCTTAGTTTGTCTTCTATCATATTTTACTATCTTATTTGGTAGCTCATATACTATTTGCATAGATTACACATTGTCTTATACATGCATGCTTATTTGTACGACTACTTGTTTTGGCTAGCCTTTGTTTGTGCATGCCTTGGTTTCTACCAAGTGATTTCATTTCCCCTGCTAGCAGTGAAAAGTTACAAAATTCATGTGGTTGGTCCTCTTTTGGGGTTGCATTCTCCTATCAGCAACGTTGCATGTGCCCCTAAAGAGGGGAGCATCATTTGGGACTTACATCTATACCAATACAATCAGTTCAATTTTCCACCCTCGGCATTATGGGTTCAGTTCAATTCATTTTTATCCCTTGGCATTGTGGTTTACATAGTGAATGGGTTCAAACCAGTCTACTAACCCCATACACAACAGATTTTGTAGGACATAGTTGCTTTAGAATTCGAGGGAGTAGTTAGAGGCTTGGAGGTTGCAGTGGTTATGCCTCCCTACACTACTTCATCCAGTGGCATCGGATCTCCCAAAAAACTAGGCAATACAGAGATCTCTTCACACATATTCAGGGAAGCAATTACATGTTGGAAAATAATGCAGCTTTCTCCCTACACTTCTTCGACCTACATCGTCAGATCACCCAAAAACCCTGGATAGGATATCCTCTTTCTACACCCTTTCTCTCATCATAGATCATGTGTACATTTTCCTTTTACACTTGTCATACTTTCATTTCAAGATATTTTCATTACATATACTTGTGTCTTTTTATGTGTGTTTTTGACATATATACATGTGTATTTGACTACTTAATCATCTTCTCCTTACATATCTCGACCGTATGAGAAGCAAGCAATCAGTCAAAAAAAACCACAACAATGGGGGTAATAACAACACTTTATGGTAACACACACCATACTAACCATGTAGGTACATTAGACACATCGGAAGCTACACACACGTTTCCACCCTAGGTTCACTCTCATCACTTTTTTCACACTTTTTCATCTTTATTTTCCATGCTCCATCATATTTTTTTATTCCACACTTTTTCTAGTCCTTTGATGCATTTTCTACTATAATCTTCATGGACATTAGGTATGCATCTCTATCTACTTTATGTTATTGATATTTTCGCTCACCAACATAAAGTGGGGGAAAATGTAAACACAAAATCATGCACTTTATACATTATTTAGTCTTAGTCTCATACTACTATTCATATGGTTTTTGAGTGAAGAAAGTACTAATTAACCCTCGTCTTTTGACCATTTTACTTTGCTTTTTTTCTTCATTGCGACCTTCACTCATACTTACCTAGTTTGTTTTTATCGTTTCCCATCATTTTAGCCTTGATCGGGCACCCAAAGCTAGTAATGGGGCACCGATGGGTCCCCTGTCCCACAGGTGGTACCCTGATCATTTTTCTACTTTCCCACCACTTTTTGGCACTTTCTAACTATTTGAACACTTTATCTTTCTTGTGGTCAGCCTTTTCGAGGTTAATTACAAAATTAGAACAAGAGAACCATATAAATATAAAGTTATGAAACCATGATGAGGGACCAAGCACTAAGCACTACTATCATCACCTAAGGTTACATCCATCAAAGGCTCCATTTGCATCTATCTAGCTCCATCACAATGCATAAGGTTGGTTCATCTGCATCACACTGCATAGGAGGGAAGTTTATTCTATTCCATTAACCATTTTATTACATTTCTACACATAGCTATTACTCGCTAGTTTCACAAACTACGAATGACACAAGAGTACTTAGGGCACGATTGCACACACTTGCACACGAACTACATCAGTCCGAGATGTAATGCGGTGCTCGCTTAGTAAGTCCACCATTATGGTAGCTAAGGACAATCCAACCCCTTCATATGTATCTTTCTTTTTTAGGGTTTGATGTTTGTCTTAGGGTTTTGTAGGTCTTTTCTTCATCATTGACTACCAGCAATTTATAGCCAAGTACAATGAAGTTAGTGTGACAGACAGTGAGGGCTTCAGATCATCTAGCAACCCTACAAGTTTGGTTTTTAGACCTCCTACACATACCAAGGCGCCCAAAATGCAGACTAGGGCACCCACAGTGCCTTGATCCTCTCCCAGGTGCACCAGTCTAGCCAAACATTTCATATCTGGCCTTTTAGGACCTCTACAAGTTTATTCTTCTTAATATTTGGTCTATTTTTCGACACAATCTAGATCAACCTATGAATCAACTAAGCTCTTTCCAACCCTTCTTTGCATATTAGGGTTTCTATTTTCATTAGCCTAGTTATTTGGGTCACTTTTTATATTTATTTAGTTGTTATTTACATCATTTTAGTACTTGTATTTTTGTTGTTCCTAGTTGAATTAACTACACATATTCACCATTTTAGTTAATCACCATGGAAGAGGTGACAAAAGGCATGGATGGGACAATGACCAAAGCAGAAGTTGATTAGGATGAAGTGATGGGATTGTTTGATGCAAGATTTTGTTCCATTTTCCTAGCTAAAGAGTGCGTGATAATGGGCATGAAACAAAACAAGAAAACAATGACTATACTAATTAAAGCAAACAAGTCAAGCATGCAATGTTTTCTTTATCTTGATTAATTAGAAAATGTGAAAAGAAAAAGGGGAAGTGGATAACGAGGGTACCTAAGAAATGGAAATCTAAGGCTAGTTTTAGGTAGTTTTGGATGTGGAGTCCTCGATATACCCGAAGGTATGTGAGGCCCAAGTCTGTATAGGATTTATAACGTGACTAGAACATTGTGGAGGCTTTCTTATTGGATGATGAAATCCCTATAACAACCTTGAATTTTAAACCCAATTTAGTAGGATTTTTTTATATAACAACATATAGACATTCCTTTGCATTTACAAATCAGATTACTAGCTACAACTAGTTAATGTAGCAAGTCAAATTAATTTACGAGTAAACATTCCTCTGCATAGTAAAATGATGTAACTAGCTAAAGTAGTTTACGCAACATGTCTTAACAATTTAATCCATCCTATAACATAGTGATAAACCTTATGCAGCTATAAGGGTTAAATATCCTTGATCTCCATGATCACCCTTAACATTCGTTGGAATGTTCATAATTAGCCTCACTGGTTTTACCGCATCGCAATAGTGATATCTCGGTGGTGATCCTCTAGTGTCTACCTAGAGTTCACTTAGTAACTCCATCTTGTATCCTACACTTCTGGGATTGAGGAATCACGGTGATTAGACAATGTACCCAATAAGCACATTACATTACTTTGGCCAAAGTTTCTTAGTTGTACTATGTACGCTTAGTATAGATGAGTGCACAACACGTCTAAACTTGTCTTCCCATCACCTCACTATCATCTCATCACAATTATCTGGATTCATTAAGCTTAGGTAGATGAACCTATAAGACTCACTTAGTTCCTAACAAGTTCATCTACGTAAGCTCAAGGAACCCCCAATGCCCATTATTGGTTACCTACGGGAGGCATATCTACTACTTAATATGTTACTTTGCATTAGGCATCCAATGGGCTACTTGTAGGCAACCTACATCATACATTGATAATCAGTTCATGCTAGGTTCGTAACACTCATGTGAAATTTTAGTACTTATCGGATATTAATATAAGTATTTAGTTACCTTTGTTTGGAGGTTAGGAACATGAATTGGTTAACACCTCACTACCCCCTTCATACATTCTCAACATTTTGTTAGAAAAAGATGTTTTAAGTCCTTAATCAAGGTTCCCATTAGGTCCTACAAATCCTAATTAGTCGCAACATAACATGTCTTGTTTTTATACCCACTATGATTGGGATTATTTACATTATTAGTATTGCACCTATGTCTTTAACTTGTTTAAAGCTAGGTAGTACCCGCTTATGGTATATTTCTTTACAATGCAAGGTATGATGACCTCTTGGATATGATCTTACATCTTAGAAGTAATAACTAACTCATCAAGTTAAGTTTATCATATTACTCCTTAAAGTTCTTTCAACTAAGTTAGACTAAGAAGTATCATTTAGGACCAAGGAGTTGTCACTTTATGACCATTCCCATACTTAGCTAAGGCATATTTTCAACCCATTAAATTGGTATTAGTAATGATCTTAGTCTTCCCTATGTCTTGATTAAATTACAACACTTCTTTACATAATGCTCATACACCCCTTGCTTAGTTAGACCTTAATGCCCTTAACTTAGATTGTAGTCCCATTTGAAATTTATGCTTAGGCATGCTCTAGTCCATTTTATTCATTGTCTAGATTACTATCAAGTTTAAATCTCATAATGAGACTAAGGATTAACCAAGACATTACTCATATTCTGACTTCCATCTTATAGAGATAAGACTATTATCTCACAAGTTACTCCATATTAATTTAGTTTTTTTAGACTCATTATTGAGCCATTTTTTTACCATATTTATCTTGATAAGGGAATAGATTGATACATATCATTTAACATAACTCATTAACTTATCCCAATCAAATTTATTCATGATGAAGTAGATTATGAGGAACCTTAGATTCTTTAAGGAGATATGACTAACATCTTATGATTTTCCCTTCAATTTTTAGTTCCATATTTCACGATATATTCTTCCCATTTATCCATATTCATTCTTTACAACCATGGAAATCTAACTAGATAAGAGATACAATTTTTTTGTTTCATGATTGTACCATTTAAAGCACTAGATAAATGATTATAAGATTCCTTATCTTATCAAATTAATCATTTTGTTTTCCACCCAAACACGACCATTATTTATACATACACAAAACAACCATAGTATTTATACATAATCCAATCATCCAATTCATTAATATATAACAAATATCGTCCACTAAAGGACTATTATAAGGTATAATTTTCCCAAGGCAAATATATTTAATCATAAGTACAATTACAATTGGATCCAAGATCCGTAATAAAAACATTCATTCTAATGTCGATCTCCACAAGCCGGAGTGAGATGGTCCAATCATCATTACTAAACCTACGACATTGTATATTTGGGGATGTTAGTTTAAAGAACTGGACAAGAGTTATTATAATTGCTAAACTAAGTTTTGACTCATAAAGAAGATTAGTCATCTAAACTTAGCTCATCTACCTTGCAGTAGTAATGCTTCCACAATAGTTAGGGAGTTGGAATCTTCCAACAATCCCATAGCTGGTGAAGGAAGAAGCATGGGGAATATATGTGAAGTACTCTCAAGGACCACTTCACATACATTCCTCCCGCTTCTTCAATCACAAGCCATGCGATTGATGGAGGATATCGGTTTCCGAACTATGTCGATCCATTGTTATTGCACACACTAAACAAACCAATCAAAGAATTTAAACTATAAGAATCAAGGAAATTAAATTTGTTTTTCATCCGACATTATTTCACCTTATTCTCATACCATAAAATTCAACCATATATCTTTAATCCGAAAAATGACTAAGTATAGAATTCTAGAAAAAAATTGCTAGAGTTTCCCCTTGTATTTTCCACTTTTAAAATTTTCCAGCAATCAAAATAAACTATATTGAATCAAAGTATGAAATAAATTCTTTAAAATAAAAGGTATGGATCAAGTGATCCAACCCTCCGAGTTAAAAATCTTGGGATAAGTAAAAGAAATGAAATGAACTTAAATGACAAAATGTTCTTACCCAGTTGTTCATTTCAGCATTCATATACCTTTATGCATTTTAAAAAAATCAAATGCCCCGTAAAAGGGTTTTAAACATATAAAGTTGAAAACAAGAGCCACGTTATCATTTATTTCTTCTCATGACAAAGGTTAGTTCACAATTCCATTCATACAACATAGGAAGACAAGTTTTTCAACCAAATATCCTTTCTAGACAATAAGCCCAACAATGATAGATATTGGTGCAGATTGCTCAATGAATTTTACTATAAGCTTATTGAAACAAACTACACACAATTAAAAGATTGGTGGGCCCATAACCTAGAAGAAATAAGAGAGGATATTCTAGGATTAAAAGATTGGAGTTGAATCCTTGTATTAAGGAGTTCAATCTTTTATATATTTTAAGCTTACTCTCTATGTAATTGGCTCCGATATATTGAATATAATAAGAGTGTTTTTATTATACTTTGTGCTCTGTAACATTATTTCATGTCTCTTATTACTTTCTACGCTATTTAATATAATTGTTGTTGTTTTGGATTAGATAAGCTATCAATTTCATATCGTCTAGTATCGAGCAAGATAGGACTAGTTATAAGAGTCATTGCGGACAAAACCGCAGACTCTAAGATGCGGATCTCGAGAGTTTTGAAGCTTCCATCACCATTTTCTCGGATTCTCGATCTTCTAAAAATGACTGTAATTCGTATTTTTTTCAAAACCCAGAATCGGAATTTTATGAAATTTTTTGGGTTTGTTTATTTTTGTTATGAAAAACTTATGTCTAAAAATTACAGAAACCCAGTTCATATTTTAATAGAAACATGGAAATAAAAATAGGGATTTGAAACCAAAAAAGTGGTACATAGTACATTTATGTTTTTTTTTAATTGGGCACATTTTCACTTGTACGCAACGTCCTGCTTTATGGGGTGTATTTTTGAGCTTCATGATCAAATTTTATGAGTAACTAAAGCAATAGATGATGGAGGAAGGAGGCAACGGAGGAAGGATATTAATCAGTGACCTCTCGCCAACCGCAAGTGAAGGGGCAACACAATGAATTCGTGGCATTTATTTTTGTTGTGTGTTTAATTTTCATTATGTGTTGTAATAAGAACAGATGATTTATTCATGTTTGCTCTTGTAATAAGTGAGCTCCTACGTGAACGATATTTCTTGTATTTTCTCTTGAATGTAAAGATGGGGGTGGGAAAACATGTATGTTGTTATGGAGTGGTTTTTAGCTCCCTAGAAAACCAATTTGAGAGTTTTTGAATCTCTTATAAAATCACATACAGAGTGGTTAATGGTTCCACTAGAAAACTTGTTGGAGTTGATGGTACTCTTTGAAAACCATCATATCATGAGCATGTACTAGAAAAAACTCATCCATGTTCGCACTAAGGGGGGAATGTTAGGAATAATATTAGGATTAGTGCTCACATTATTATTTGTAAAATGTAATATTCATATATTACATTAGTGAGTTAGTGTGTTAGTGAGATATTAATATTGTTATATTAATATCATATGTGTGTGGAAAAATAAAAGATTGTAATATTATTAATATGAGTTATTAATCAACTCATTATTAATAATATAGAATATTTGTATTAGTTGTGAGTTTGTTGAATAAACAACTCATGTAGCTATTTGAGTGTTGTGTGAGAGATTGATGGGTTTGGGGGAGATTATAGGAGAAATAAGAGAGGATATTGTGGGATTAAAAGATTGGAGTTGAATCCTTATATTAAGGAGTTCATTCTCCTATATATTTTAAGCTTACTCTCTATGTAATTGGCTCCAGATATATTGAATATATAATAAGAGTGATTTTATTATATTTTTTTCTCTGCAACATTGTTTCATGTCTCTTATTGCTTTCTACAATTATTTATTGTAATTGCTGCTATTTTGGATTATATAAGCTATCAATTTCATATCGTGTAACACAAATCAGCCTATTGCCATAAAAAAATTATTTGCAAGCTACACATTTCAGATTTGTAAACATTTCAAAAACTAGAGGTTCTTTTGAAATCATCAAACAAATGATTGATCACACAAATGAAGACACAAGAATCTATCTCTTTCCAGTATACAGTTAGGGTAAGGAGAAAAGATCATGCCACTCACGAACCCACAACTTTGATTAAATTTTCCATCACAATAAACAAAGGTACAACCATGCCTTTTGAGGTATGAACCTTAAATAAGAAAACCCCCAATAATTTTCCAGGATAAAATCCAATCCAACAACCATGTTGTTTTCAAGCAAGAGAGAAAGAAGAAAACACTCCAAAAACTTTCCAAGTAAAGCATACAACACCACAGCCCTAACTCTCTCAAAATCCTCAAAAATAACAAAGAAAAATTGATTCATATGAAGAAGAAAATATCTCTACGAAAGCCATATGGTTTTCTTTTCTGGAAGAAGGCCCTAGCTAAAAGATTCAGAGATTTTTACTCAAACCAACATAACCATAAATTCCAAACAAAAATAAATAAATGTTAACCACAAAAATTGATTTGCACAACCAAATCATCATACCCATTTCAGCCAACAATATTATTGCTAAAAATTCCATATGATAACCCTCCAATTGATTTGAACATTAAAAAGGATAATACCCAACACAACCATTAAATTTCATGCCAACAATGCTAACAGAAAACCACAAAATTGATTTTCTCATCCAAATAAAAGAACCCATTTCTTCCAAATAATTTTGCTACAAAATTTCAAACAAATGAACCAGATTTGAGCATTTTTTTCCCACATTTTATTCCACAAACGAAATCAAACCAAGCAAAAATAACCAATCTCATTAAAAATCAAAACTCAGAGGAGCAAGGGGAAAACCCTTGCATGAAACGATTTGCCCACATTTTTTCTTGTCTATGTTACTCTCCATCAAACCCTAAGATGCAATTGATTTCTTTATAGTGCAAAAATTGCAGCTCTATCAAACTTCCAACACCTCCACAATGCCCTCTAAATAATAATAGTGGGTTCCAAATAATCAAATCGATTTCACCCATTTGCTAAAAAATCTGCCAGAGTTTCTCCATGAGTGGAGATAACTGAGGTCAAAAATGCATGCAACAAACCAACTACTCTTCCTTTCCCTTTTTTCTCCACAAATCCCCAAAAACCCTATCAATTTTCCTCTTCAAACTGCCAAGTGGACGTGAGAGGAGTGCATTGCCAAAGTGGGGAGGGAAATAAAAAAAAAGAATATGCAACTAATAATCCCCATTCTCCCTTTCAACATGAATGTCCACTTTTGTGGATTAAACAAAATCATTAAACTTTATCATTTTCATATTATGGCATTTTTTGACCTTTTCCAAATTGACTTCAAACAACAATAATTCCCCTTTGAAAATTACATGCAATCATGGTGTGCCCTTGTCATGTGTTTAATTATTGAAATCAAATAATAGTCAATGCAACCTTGCTATCATTCCATGGGTGTGGCATTATGCCCCAAATTTTTAATAACAATAATATTAAAATAGGCCACAAATTAATGTTACAAATCCATTCAACCAGGCTTATAAGCCTTAAAGAATTTTTTTCCAAAATAAGCCAACTTAAAATGATTTCTAATCGTAAAATATTTATAATAATGACACAACCAACACAATGCAACCGAAGTTCCATAATAACCACATACTACATTAAATAATACTAATAGGTGGTATTTAGTTGTCTGAGTACTTAATCTTTAATTAAGTGCTCGAATATATAAGTACCATCATCCATTATATAATTTAATTAATTGAATAAACAACCATTTCTTGTGTTCATATTTATTTGATTAATTAAATTGACAAAAAGAATGATTAATTAACGGATGTTACAATCCCAATTAGGTCCACTTGGTATGGGGATTTTTGATGTGTGAATTTGATTAGTGTGTTTAGATGTGTGTGAATAAGTGTCAAATGCAACCAATTAAATACCTATTTACACTAGATTTACAAGCAAGAATGAAATATGTTCGTTTTAAACCCAAAACCAAATATGGAGTTTCATGTGAACAACCACACAAGGAATGGAAAATGTGATGCAAAAGGAGAAACTAAGAAAAAAGGGGAATACCTAGCTTTTGCTTTTGCTTTTTTATTTGATCTTTAAAATAAAGCAAGAAAAAAGCAATCCAAAATCCCAACATGAACAAACAAAATCAAAGCCTCTACCTGTGATGTTAGTAGAAGATAGAAGAAATTTGGAGAATGAAAAATGAAATGCAAAAGACTATAAACACAAATATTACACATTAGACAATATTTAGCTTGGTCTTATACTACTATTTAGAAGGTTCTCAAGGGTACAAATTACCAATTAATCCCACCTTTTGCCATATTTGTCTTATCTTTTAATTTGTCTTTCCCGCATATTTCCCGATACCTATCCACTCATTTCACAACTTCCCTGAGATTCTAGCCCTAATTACGAGTGCCCTACCCTATACTAGGGTGCCTCGAGGCACCCTGGTCCCACCCTAGGCACCCCTCTCTAAGTTTAACCTCTTCGCTCCTTTTTGGGTCACTTCTAGTTGTTGGTATCCCTTATCTTTTCCTTAGTCGGCATTTTCGGGATTAATTGTGAAATCAAACTTGAGAGCCCTATAAATATAAATCTTATAAGACCATAATGAGGGTCCTAGGTCATTGCATCCTATCACTACTATCACTCCATCTAGGGTTGCATCTATTACACCATCTCCATCCACATAGCTCCATACATTCTAGCTAGCAAAGTTTGCATCACATCCATTCACACATTCTTAGAGGAGGGATTATATCTATTCTATTCTACATTCTACATCTTCTATAGCTAAGATAACTTGATGCTACCCAAAGTGTGACTTACATGAGAGAACCTAAGGCGAGACATACACACACTCACTAGAACTACATTAGGGTATGTATAGTAGTGTAGTGCTCAAAGATAAGTCCACTGGTTTGGAAGCTGAGGTCAGTTTAACCCCTTCTTCTTCTTCATGTACAGACCATCATCCAATTCATCTAGTGAATCCAGGTGTGACAGACAAGCAGGGTTTCAAACCTAGTTACAAAACTACCGAACACGCTTCCCGAGCCTCTGCATAATTCACAAAGACCCAAAATCTAGACCAAGGCAACCTGGGCGCCCAAGACACTCCCAAGCACTGTGTCACTTAAGATAGTCTAGATCTATCCCTCGTACGGCCCCCGAGTGATCATCTCGCATAGTCGGATTCCAAATTTTGATCTACAAAGAACTTGTGACAATCACCATCAATCGCTAAGTCATTTTCCTTCTCTTTCCTTTCCATTAGGGCATCTACTTCATTTAGCATAGTTTATTACTTGTTTATTGCATATATATTTACTCTTTTTACTATGTTTTAGTCCTCCTATTTAGATTAACATTAGAACCCTAAATATCCCTTTAGGTAATTATTTGTGTTAATCGAGACTCACAGAAGAGGGCAGTCCCACTGGGCGTGCTATAATGTTGGAAAAAAATTCCTCTTTCCTATTCAAGTTAATGACTAGTAATGAAAGAAACTAGCAACTCAAAACATACAAAGGTTTGTGGTACCTTGGGATAAGATAGTGATGAAGGATGGGCATAAAGTAGACTCCTTGCTACAAGCTTGACGGATCTCGCACAACAAAGAAAGCTAGAAAGAAAATGGATTAGATGGTAGATGAGGGGTTTTCCCGACAAATTTGATTCCAAGAAGCGTGAACTTCCTTATGCGGATGTCAACCCCATATTGATAAAAGAAGATAAGATAAATGATAAAGGACTAAATAACATGCAGAATCTAAACTAAATAGAAACTAAAATTGTAGAAATGAAAGGAAAGTACAAATTTGATCTAGATTGACACAAAATGAAATATATCTGGTTGGGTCGATGGCAACCCAGCCGCAGAGGTCTAGGTCCTAAGTCAGCGGTGGACTGGGGTAGATGAATCAAAAAATAACCAAAATGTAGATCTGATAAGCTTTGTATGTAGATCTGAAGATGATGAAGATCTGTAGCAACTGAGGGTAACTTGTAGAGAAGATTTGAAATAAGAGAAATAGAAAGAATGCAAGAAAATAGGGATTTAGGGAGATGGGATGGAAATATGGATTTGGTTGATGATGACTGGCTAAGTTAGCGGTGACCGAGGACTAGCAGAGTGGATTTGGGGCCGACAAAGTGTGACGAATGATAGATCTAGGAACTGTGTGGAAACATAAACAGAATAACAAATTGTTATAGATCTCGATGGAAGAACAGGTGATACAAAATGAGCATGGTCAATTATGACCTAGGTTGACCTAGGTGTGACCAAAAATGGATGGGCTTTGGATTGACAACCTGCACACAAGATAGATGAAAGGGAAAGTTGGATTTGGATCTCTAATGGCATTTGGACCTACAAAATGTTAGTAGCTGATAATAGAAATAATGATAATGTAACAATGGAATAAACCAACATAAGGCAAAGATTATCTCCCTAAAGTCTCCACAAATGATGCTCAAAGGGACTCCAAGAAGACTGAAACATCTACAAAGAAGCTTAAACACAAAGATAACATCTCAAGTCACACGAGAATTCTGATTTTGCATCCCTTTGGAAGGAGGGGTGTGTGTGGCTTTATAGGGTCGATGACGACCTAGGTGGGTCACCTCCAACCACTAGGAACCATTCATTTGGGTGGTGGGAAGGTGCTTAGCTTAAGGTATCAAGCCCATTAGAAGCGGGATTAGGGTTTTAAGAGGCCTAGGCGGGTTAGGGTTGCATAGGGAGATGAAAAGGGTAGGTGAGGGATAAGACGAAGTAAATAAAGGCTAAGGGGAGCCTAATTATGAGAAACTAGGTATTTTAGGGATGATAAACAACCTAGAGAGGAGAATTAGAGGCAATTTGATAATGAGATGAGGATTAAGGGATAATTAGTGAGAATTAACAAAAATATAGGATGAATGGAATAATAGATGGGAAGGATGGGAATATTAATAAAACATGAATTAAAATAAAGGGTCTAGATAGGTAACCATGGTGAAAAAAAGAAAACATAAGGTGACAAGGGTAACGATACCAAATTTTGGTGTCTACATGGGGCACACTTGGATTTTACATTTTAATCCAATACAGATCAAACTCCAATGGGTTCGACGAGAGAATATTTTGGAGTATATAAGCATCACTCCGCTCTTCATCCCAATCCAATCCTCTTGCATTCTAAGCTATCACTTGGGGGCATTCATAGATGTCTAGTTCTTCAATGTGGAACACATTCAGAGTGTCATTAGATGTCATTAATTTAAATTTTGTTGTACTGTTGTGGTTTGTCAACATTGTGACATTGCTTTTGTTTCTTCCAGTTTGTTATTTTGTTGTACTTTGTTTACCTTTTCTATAGACCAATTACAGGATAATTCTTGGCATCTTAGTTCAAAAATAAATTTGGTGTCATTCATTCCTTTTCATATTGGGTTTTTTTGCAATGTTTGTTTCGTATCTTTTGTGTTGCTTGTATGTGTTGTGTTTTCCTCATAGTTTACTAAATAAGCCATAAAGTGTTTTCCTTTTTGTTGTGTATTTCAATTTCTTTGCATTTACACTTCAAATTGTTATTTTCTTCTCTCATACCCTCATACAATGCATACATGCATATATATATCTATTATGGGCAACTAACTATGCTTTTACAATCAAGAAATCATCTTTAAAGTAAAAGATTTATTCTAATTCTCGGCCAAAAACAAAGCACCGTTGCACAGGTTGACCGATGTCGGTTACTTCCTAACCGATGTCGGTCACTTCCGACCGATGTCGATCACTTCTTAACCCATGTTGGTTGATAATTGAGAGATGTTAGTCACTGTCTAACTAATTTCGGTCACTATCTAACCATCATTGTCGATCACTTCCCGACCAATGCTCGGCCATCACAAATCCAAAAACATGTAAAAACAAGCTTTATGTGAAGCAATTAAGCTCCACACTCAAAAATCTCCCACTTGGAGATCAATTGTTGCACTATATTGTACATCACCATCCTTGGATCCTTTTCCTTGGCTCGTTTCTTCCTCTTCAAGTCTCAAACTTGAAGACCAACAGAAGTGGAGTGAAGCTCCAACTTCTCCTTTACCAATGGCTTCGTTAGCATATCCGCAGGGTTCTCATCTCGTATGGATTTTCTCTAAATTCAAATGTCCATCTTCCAACACCTGCATATGAAGTGATACCTCAACTGATTTTGTTTCATTCTTGAATGAAATGCTAAGTTCTTTACCGATGGATCATGTTATGACTATCACCGTATAATCTACAATCCTCTTGCTCTTACCCAACTCTTCCATGAACTTACTAATCCATATCATCTCCTCGCTAGCTTCTCAGAGTTACAACATACTTTGCCTCTGTAGTAGACAAAGCCATAACCTTCTGCAATCTCAAAATCAAACTAGCTATCATTCCACCTACTCAGTGAAAATGTATCTAGTGGTGCTCCTCATGTCATCCAAATCTCCAACCATATCTGAATCAACATAGCCGTGCAAAGAAGTATCTGACCCTCCATAACATAACTCCATGTCGGATGTCCCTCTCAAATACCTGAGAATCCATTGGATTGTTTTCCAATGTTCTTTACCTGGATTAGCCATAAACCTACTCACAACTCCCACTGCATGTGCAATGTCTGGTCTAGTACAAACCATGACATACATAAGACTTCCTACTGCTGAAGCATAGGGAACACATGCCATGTACTCAACCTCCTCATGTGATGAAGGACACTGATCTTTGCTCAATTTGAAGTGTTCAGCCATAGGTGTACTAACAAGTTTTGAATCTTGTATGTTAAACCTTTCCAACACCTTATTGATATAAGCCTCTTGAGATAAATACAACTTCTTGTTTTTTTTGTCTTGATGAATTTGCATGCCAAGGATTTTCTTTGCATCTCCCAAATCCTTAATTGCAAATGTTTGAGCTGGCCTTTCTTTAATTTTACCAATGTCACGCATACTAGATCATGCAATCAACATATCATCCACATACAATAACAAAATAACATAGCTCCCATTTTCAAACTTTTTAAAATAAACACAATGGTCGATTCACATCTCATATAACCATGTTCATGCATAAAATCACAAATTTCAAATACCATTGCCTTGGAGCTTTCTTGAGCCCATATAGGCTCTTTTTCAATCTACACACAAGTTTCTCCTTACCCTTGACTTTATAACCAAGCGACTACTACATATAAATCTCTTCCTCTAAATCACCATGAAGAAAATTCATCTTAACATCAAGTTGTTCTAAATGCAAATCTTTTATTGCAACCAAACTTATAACAATACAAATAGAAGCCATCTTAACTATAAGAGAAAAAATATCATCAAAGTCAATACCTTCTTTCTATGAAAATCCTTTACCACAAGCCTCACCTTGTATCTTTTCAGTCCATTCTCTTCTTCCTTGATCCTGTAAACCCATTTGTTTTATAGCGATTTCTTACTTGCTGACATTTTGACCAAATCCCATGTCTAGTTTTATTCGAAGGATTCTATCTCCTCATCCATGCCATATTCCAACTGCACATGGGTATCTACCTGCATTGCTTCTTCAAATATTTCTAGTTCACCACTATCAGTCAATAATAAATAAGAAAAGGAAGGTGAAAATCTCTCTGGAGGTCTACTTACTCTTTGTGACCTTCTCACTAAGATATGGGGTGTTTGGGACTCATTTTTTTGTCTTTGCACATTCGTGTCAATCTCTATCAGTGACTCGATGTTGGTCTCCTAATACCGATGTGGTTCTGTAATCGATCATGGTTCCTCTATCAACCGACCGACTGTGGTTGCTTCATCGCTACCAGTTTGAGGAGTACCAACACAAGTTCCGTAAGTTATTTGTCCCGAACCCAATCTTGTGCTGCCGATATCGGTCACCGACCGACACTAACTTCTCGTAGAAACAAATCCGGTGTCTATGGATGTTGTTTTAGATCCGAAAGTTGATTTTCCTTCAAAATATCATCACCTGTTCATGTTTAGGCACCAAAACCTGATCCATGTACATTCTTTTTTCATTCCAATCAACGTCATGACTCCTAACAATCTTAGAATCTTCTAAATCCCAAAATGATATCTGCAAATCACCAGATCCATAACCAATGAAAGTACATATCTTATATTTAACATCCAACTTCTTCCTTCTTTCCCTATCAACATGCACAAAATATTCTAAGCCAAAAACTCTAAGAAAATAAAATCTACCTCTTTTCCAGACCAAGCTTCTTCTGGTATTCCACCATCCAGTGTTGTTAAAGGCCCATGGTTGATCAAGTACACTATTGTATCCATTGCTTCGCCCAAAACTTCAAAGGCAAACCAACATGTATCCTCATGCTTCTAGCACATTTCATGATTGTTTTGTTCATTCTTTCTTGTTGGCAAGGAAATTTGTTGGGTGGAAAAACTTGTGGACTCCTTGCCAACGCTCTAGGAATCTAAGTCCCTCTACTTAACTTGGTGCAGGTGCATGCCATGTATACATGTGCGAGAAAGTGTGGGTTTCTATGGTGGCCTTTCGACTGGGATCCAACAAGACCACTCCACTCGACCCTACAACAAATTCTTGTAGTTATCTACAAGGGGGAATTTGCTATGAAGGTGGGAAAGGGAGTGAGAAAAGAGGTAAAGGAGAACTAATGTTGCAAGTAGAAAATCATATTCCTGCACGCACTAGTTAGAAACTTCATCACATGCACTAAATTTAGAGGAAATAACCTTGCAAAATGACAAGACCAAATAGAATTTGATGAACACAAAGTATCATGAAACCCTTCAATTAAATAAATATAGAAACTCCTTCTTGTATTGATGCTTAAACAAAAGTTGTACATAGTGGAGAAATGGAGGAAATTGAGAAAGGGGGGGATGGAAGAAAAATGGTTATCTCCTCTGTCCTTTCAAAGTACAATATACTCTTGAGTTTACAAGATTAATCGTCATTTCCATACAATGGCATGAAGAAGCCATTAAATCTCCTCCAAGAAATAGTTACAACTTCTTCTTCATTGGCAAGAAACAATTTACAATTTATTTTCAATCATTTGCGTTTGTTCAGATTCTTGATTCGCGAAGAAACGCCAATGGCAAGAAAAAACCAGACTTTTCATAATGTAATCGTTACACTCATTTTGTAACTTTGAATTTGAACTGTTCATATTTCCTTTGAAACTTTAAACTAGATCCATCCACGTGGGAGAAATTTACTAGAGCGGGTGCAGAGGATTCCTTTTACGTTTTGTGATTGTATAGAGATTTGGCATCTTAGAACATTTTGGCCCGCTCACCCACTTTTTATATAATCCTGACATGTGGCTTCACTTGATTGGCGAAGGAGTCATGGGTCACTTTTATAATTTTACCTTTTTTCAATGTGGGCTCAAAAACACAAATCTCCCCAATGGCCCGCCTCCCTACTTTGACTTTCCAATGGCGGGCTCAAGATTTGAATTTTTCCTTTAAGCCCGATCGGGGATGTAGGTCACTTTTTAACTTTTCACCTTTTTACAAAGAGGCTCAAAACCTCAAATTTCTCTGTGACCCGCTTCCAATTAGATATTTCCACGTACCCATGGATGATGGAGCCAAAATTTGATGGGGAAGAAAACTCCCATCGTTCCCAACTGTGGAAAAATGTAGAGAAGAAGAAAACTCCACCATTTCGCGCCGATTTTCAAATTTCTTTCGTGAACCAAGGGATTGAAAACAATACAAGGTTCGACGATCCATGGCCATAGAAAGATTGACAATTTCATTCAAATGAGGACAACAATAGAATTTTCATGGGTCCAGATAGGAAAACAGAAATTTATCAAAATGTGTAGACTGAAGAGTTTAGACAATTTCAAAGCATGAATTTCTCTATCTTTTCAGACTTCCAACTTTACTTGAACACCTATGGAGGGCGTGAGCTCAAAATCTTCGAATTTGACTTAGAAAATGAGGGGGATTTTGAGGGTGACAACAGCTTGGCTCTAGCTTGGGGACATGACATGGACTGAGCATAGTGAAGACATGACATGGGAATCCAGAATCTCAATCTCTAGACCCTGTAATTCGTTGACCAGTGCCTTATCCATTGGGCCTTGCATTCATATACAACTTCGAGAAAGAAAGATCAGAAGAAGGAAACACACAAGCACACAACAAGAAGGAAACACATGACACGCAATATAAGGGAATCAAACCCACACAACAAAGGGAAACACACCTAATAATCACCTATGGTACAAGGTGGGGGACAACCCGCTTTCACTGATGATACAATTTCAAGTATTTCCCACTCTGAGGAAATTCCAATGGTGTTCCATCCAAATATGAGAGAAGAAAAGTGTTCTCGCCGCAAGCTTCACGAATCTGGAATGGGTCGAGCCATAATGAATCAAACTTTTTGTGGCTGCCTTTTGGTTCTCTTCTCTTGTCCCATAGCAGGATGAAGTCTCCAACTTTGAATTCTCTTGCCTTGGCCTTCTTATCAAAAATCTTCTTTACTTTCAATTGGTGCTCCTTAATGCGATCCACCACTTGGAGTCTATTTTCTTCCAGCTTCTCAAGAAAGAGGATCCTCTTGTCAATGGAATCCTTGTACTGACCATCTTCTATTTTCTATAGCAGCTTGAGAGCTGGCATCTCGATTGTGAGAGGAATTTCTGCTTTGACTCCATATAGTAGTTGGAATGGTGACATACATATTGCCTTCTTGGGAGTGATCATATCCACCCACAATGCGTCGTACAACCTTTTGTGCCAATTCCTTTGATTCTCGTCTACAAGCTTGCGGACAATGGTCACAATGTTCTTGTTGCTTGATTCGGCATGTCTGTTTCCTTGTGGATAGTAGTCAGAAGAATGAGCTAGGGATATTTTGTAGCTATAGAAAAACTCAGTCAGCTCTCTTGAAGAGAAATAGGTAGCATTATCTGCTACAATATTTTGTGGCACTCCAAAACGGACTATGATATTCTCCTTGATGAAGTTGCATATTGTTTTAGTGTTGGCTTGTTTGGCTAGAATGGCTTCCACCCATTTAGTGAAGTAGTCTATTGTTGTGAGTACATAGGTGTGCCCCACACTTGAGTGAGGGTTCAGAACACCAATGAAGTCTAGCCCCCACTGTTGAAATGGTTCTTCAATAACCACATGCCTGAGTGGTAATGTAGCGAGTTGTGGTCTTCCAACGAACTGTTGGCATGCTTTGCATTTAGAAACCCAATCTCGAGTATCTATAAAGATGATGGGCCAATAATACCTTCCTCAGAGGATCTTATGTGTAGTGACCATTTCTGAAAAATTTCCACCACATGCTTGGTCATGGTATGCTATAAGCAACTTTTCTTGTTGTTCTTTATCTACGCACCTGAGGAAGAAACCATCCATGACTCTTTTGTAAAGCACATGATTCCAGATTACAAATTTAGTTGCCTTCATCTTGAGTGTTCTCCTTTTCTTGTAATCAAGATGGGAGGGAATTCTCCATAAGTTAGATAATAGGCAATATCAGCATACCACTCATCAGTAGTGGTGACAAAGAGAACCAGTGGGTTGTCTTTCGAATAAGTTGAGCAAGCACGCTTTTCTTCACCATGTTGAACTTGAGTGTTTCATCTTCAACAATCAACTTGCACAAGCCATTTCCCCTTACCAAATTGGAGGGTCAGATCTCCATGTCATATTCTTGAGTCTTTGTAATCTAATTTCCTCTTTTAGCTCCGAGATCCTATTGTGTCAAGATGGATTTGATTACATTGTCGGGGACCATCACCACCGTATGGGAATTGAGGATGTAAAACCTGAAGTTTTTTACAGCCTTGACCACTACAAAGGCATGCTTCTCCAATTGGCTATATTTTAGATCATGCTTTTTCAAAGGACAACTCATGAAAGCAATAGATGCTTCCACGCCTTAATCATTTTTCTGAACGGGATGGCAGAGAGTGTATTTTCTGATGCATAACAATACATGATGAATTATTTGTTAAAATCTGGAGATACAAGAATCGGAGCCTTGAAATGGATTTATTGATCTCTTCGAATGTTTCCTTCCCTTCATTATTCCATTTGAAGTTTTCTTTTGGTTTGATCATGGAAGTGATGTGCTTCGTCAACTTAGCAAACTCAGGCACAAAACGATGAAGAAAGTTCACCTTTCAAGAATGAATGAACTCATTTCTTGCTTGTGGGAAGGGCTAATGCTTGAATGGATCTAACCCTCTTAGGATCAATGTGTGCTCCATGTTTGTTCACAATTTGCCCCAATAACTTACCTTCTATGACTCAAAAAATGTACTTTTTTGGATTTAGTGATATGTCATGTTTCCTACACCTTGCAAGTACATGTTCTAAGTGATAGATATGATCTCCCCTCTTCTTTGAAAATATTGTGAGATCATCAAGATATATGACAATGCAATGCTTTAGATCTTTGAAGGCCAAATCCATCGCCCTTTGGAATGTATCTCCTGCATTGATTAGGCCAAAAGGCATTCTACTGTAGGAAAAAGTGCCCCAAGGTGTTGTAAAGGTTGTCTTGGTGTGGTCCTCTACAACTTTGATTTGATTATATGCTTTGAGAATCCATCAAGTAATGAAAGCATTTCAGATCCAAAGTGACTACTTGCAGGATATGGTCCATGAAAGGAAGAGGATAATTGTATTTTAGTGATGCCTAGTTCAGGTTGCAAAAATCTACACATGTCCTTATTTCACCATTCTTCTTCTGCACTGGCACAATGTTAGCCACCCACGTTAAATGGTGGATGGGAAAGATGATCCTTGCATTAAGCATCTTCATTACTTCCTCCTTGATGGTATCGGTAATCTTTGGGTTATATGGCCTTTGTTTCTGCCTTAAGGGCTTAACACCATGCTTCAAAGGAATTGAGTGATGCATTTCCTTTGGCTGGAAGGATTTGAGTTCATCATAAGAGTAGGCCAAGACATCTGAGTATTTCTTGAGTAATGCAACAAACCTTCTTTTTTCTTCAAGCGAGCAACATTTTCCAATATTGACCACCCTTAGCTCCTTCGGGATACTAATGTTTTCTTTATCAAAATCAGTTGGGCATTGAGAAGATTGATTTTCTTTATCTTGAATGAATCTGTCATGTTTTTCAAAGAGGTCTTCTAAAGAGACCAGGCCTTTGGGAATTTTGTTCCCTTTCAATTTGATTACTCCCTCATCATCAATCCCTTCAATTCCTTCTTTCTCTTCTTTGGGGACTTCTTCTCGGTGTGGATTTTCACCTCCTTCGAAGAAGAGATTATTGAAATTATCCCTTTGCTCCAAAAAGGATAGAATTTTGTTATCATCATTGAAGACTTGCCAATGATTTGTATTATCTGGTACACTAGGCCTGAATACCATTTCAATGGTCACTTTTTCTTTACCAAAAGAAGGATGAGGTGTCACTAGGGAAGCTGACACTACAAGAGAATCAACCTTTTCATTTTTTTCCCTTGGAATAGCTTCAATGGAAAATGCATCAAAAGATTCAATGTAGTCCCACACTCTGTTTCTGTAATGCTAAAGTCTTGGATTCTTCACCTGATATTGTTGGCGGACCTACTTTACTACAACCTCTGCATCACCTTGGCATCTCATTTTCTTGATTCCCATGTCCTCTACTACACTCATGCCTAAGAGTAGTGCTTCATACTCTGTAGTGTTATTTGTATTATCAAATTACAACTTGTAGGCAAATGGGTACAACTCATTGGAAGGAGAGTACAATACTACACCAACTCTTGAGCCCGCTCTGGAATGACTACCATCAAATTCCATTGTCCAAATTTGATCTTCCTCTTCCTCCATGAGAAGTGGCAAGTTCTCCTCTTTTTTTGATGTGAGGAAGTAGTTTCCTAGCCCACAATCTTGAAAGAGAATGTTTGCTTTCGGATCATCAGACTTTTATACTATGAACTTCATCTTTCTTACTAGTAGCAACTTCTTCATCTCACCTTTTACTAGGATAGTTGTAGATGACCAATCCATTTTTATCTCTCCACCCAGGTCTCTACAGAAACTCCTACTCAATAGCATACCAAAGGATGCTAGGATGTCTGCTACTAGTATGGTTAGGAGCACCTTCTTATCTAGGAAAATTAGCTAGTGCTACATGTGCATCTTTGATTCTTCCTACCAATGGCACTTGTTTGGATTCCATTGAGTAGCAAGTTCCATTTACCCGGTCAAGGTGAGGCCTAGAGCATTTACAACTTTGACTGGCATCACATTGTTTGAGGCTCCGGAATCTATGATACAATTATTTAGCTGAAAGCCTTTAATGAGGAGTGACAGGTAGAAAGGTTCAACCCTATTGGTTTTGGAGGCACTGAGGGCTAGCATGTTTTGGGAAGGTGGTGTGGATGGTGTGGGTAGTAAGCCTTTAGAATTAGGACTTGAGGATACAGGGTTACCACCATGAACTATATTAATGAACTTGTCAAACTGGGCAGGGTGTGTTTGTAGGTATTCTATTTCTGAGAGCTGGACTTTGGTTTTGCTTGCATGTTCCACAAAGTCAAATGGGGTTATGGTGAGTGAGGAAGAGGTTTCAGAAATGGAGGAAGATTTAAATGGTAGAGGCTTTGCTACTTTGGGTGTTGAATTCTCCTTTTTGGGTGTAGCTTTTGATTGAACCTTAGATGTTTTTGCAGGAACAACATTTAAAGGAGAATTGTTCTTAGCAACTTTTGAGCTGGGAGAAGAATTAGATGACTTACTTGGCATAGTAGCATGATCCCTGACAACCAGTGAGTCTAGTTTTTCTTTGGCCGACTCCATAGAAGGTGGTAATGGTGATCCTCTGTTGATGATTTTATTTTGTGTGACTTCTGGAGGAGAATATTCTTTATTCTTCTTATCCTTTACCACAACCATTGAGGATGAAGCACCTTTCCTAGGTTGTGCACGAGTGAAAATAACACATGAGAAACTTGGAGCTTCTTCATCATCCTCATCTTCATCATCAATGTACTCAATTAGGCCATTGTGCATATCAACTTCTTTGACCTCAAGATAGTTTTCATAGTCTTCCATATTCTCTTCTTCAGTTTGATCAATTTCTACTTTCTTCTGCGGCTCTTTGGTATCACAGATGGCATTGACTGGTGGTGCTTCAAGAGTGAGCCGACAAGGAGGTGAAGCAATCCTTTACCTATCTGGAGGGTTTGGTCTCCTTGAAGCATTTCGCATTATGATCTAAGATAACTACTTCTTCAAGGCAACCAAGTCATTTGCCATTTTTTAGAACATTGGATCTGTGGTGACAGAGTTTGAATTCTGACCCTTTTATTTCCCATTGGGTCCTTTAACCTTTCTAGATAGGATTAGATCATCATCGGTTTCTATTGTAAAGTCCTGGGCTTGCCTCAATGTTCTTGGTTGGGCTCTTTTGAGGAAGAAACCTACTTCTGATGGCAGAGCACTAATGAAAAACCTCTTTAAATTATTTTTAGGAGGCACCACATCTTCAAGGATCCTTCTTATCACTCTATCATATCTTGCTACGAAGTCCCTCATTGACTCAGAGGTTTCTTTCTTCATTTGTACCAATTGACCAAAATATCCTAGCAATATTCGGTGTTGTTGAACTGTGCTCGAATGCACTTCTTATATCTTCCCAACAGGTGACAGACCTGGGGTAGCATGTAGAACCATTTGATAACCTTTTCTTGAAGTGACTCCACAAAGAGTCGGACTAACACATCTTCGTCCTCAACACCCAACACACCACAAGTAGTGATAAATGTTGTTACATGCTCTTCAAGGAGTTGAGAACCATCCCCTCTGAATTTTGGGAAGTTTTTTCTCGAGCCTCTCGATAGCTCATGGAGTGGTTGAGCAAGAGCCAGTGACCTGTGTTTCCTCCCCATGGTACATTAGGCCTACGGGCCTCATGATCACGTTCACACTCACGATCCCCCATTCTATTTATATTTCTATCTTCCAACCTTGCTAAGGTTGTGGCTTTTGTTGCTACTCTTTTGTCTACCTCGGCTTGAAGTCTCTCGATTTCTTTGAGTTGAGCTCTTATTTCTTCGTTGGCTCTTGCTTCTCTTTCTCTAGCTTCTTCTTCGGTCTCTATGTTGATAAAATCTTCAAGGTTCTCATTGATGTATGGAAATTCACCGTCTAAAGGATTGGCAACACTTAGGTTCCCAACGTGGCTGGTTGCTTGAAAAGGAGGCCTCTGGATTCCGAGTAGCTCTTGTCTCCTTTGAAGTTCCTCAAAAATGGGATCAATTTTTCCTCCTTGTCTCTATTGTCGGGTGTATCTTCTATCCGATCAGCTTGAAAATCTATGCTCTTCTTTGCGGTGCTAGAATTTTTCTTTGCCTCTCCAATTCAATGCACGTTCTTCTTCAAGGTCCAGAATTCTCATGGCAATGAAGTAGTGGTTGGCACTTTGTCTATTATGCCAGATAGCTTCCCTCAAATCTGAAGCAACGTATTCTTGGATGTGGAAGAGAAATTCAAGTCTTTCAACAGAGGCATTCCCAAAATAGCCATGATTTGAATCCATGTGGCTTATATAGCCATTCAAATTCTAGAAATTTTTCTTTTTTAATTTTTAATTTTCTAACCTTGCAGTCGCATTCAAGTGCAGATGCTACTAAATCTGCCCCACGGTGGGTGCCAAAAACTATTGGCGAGGAAATTTTTCAGGTGGAAAAACTTGTGGACTCCTTGTCAATGCTCTGGGAATCTAAGTCCCTCTACTTAACTAGTGCAGTTGTCGTGTATGCATGCACAAGAAAGTGTGGGTTTCTGTGGTGGCCTTTTGACTAGGGATCCAACAGGGGCACTCCACTGACCCTGTGGAAAATGCTTGCAGTTATCTATAAGGGGGGAATTTTCTATGAAGGTGGGAAAGGGAGTGAGAAAATAGGTAGGAGAACTAATGTTGCAGGTAGAAAATCATATTCCTACACGCACTAGTTAGAAACTTCATCACATGCACTAAATTTAGAGGAAACAACCCTATAAATGGCAACAAGATGAATAGAATTTGATGAACACAAAGTATCATGAAACCCTTCAATCAAAGAAATCTAGAAACTCCTTCTTCTTGTATTGATGCTTAAACAAAAGTTGTACATAGTGGAGAAATGGAGGAAATTGAGAAAAGGGGGGAATGGAAGAAAAATGGCTATCTCCTCTATCCTCTCAAAGTACAATATACTCTTGAGTTTACAAGATCAATCACCAGCCCCATACAATGGTGTGAAGAAGCCATTAAATATCCTCCAAGAAATAGTTACAACTTCTTCTTCATTGGCAAGAAACAATTTATAATTTCTTTTCAATCATTCGTGTCTGTTCAAATTCTTGATTCGTGAAGAAATGCCAATGGCGAGAAAAACCAAACTTTTCATAATGCAGTTGTTACACTCGTTTTGTAACTTTGAATTTGAACCATTCATCTTGCCTTTGAAACTTTAAACCAGAGCCATCCACGTGGGAGAAATTTACTGGAGCGGGCGCAGAGAGGATTCCTTTTGCATTTTGTGACTTTATAGAGATTTGGCATTTTGGAACATTTTGGCCTGCTCACCCACTTTTGATATAATCCTGACACGTGGCTTCACTTGATTGGTGAAGGATTCACGGGTCACTTTTATAATTTTACCTTTTTTCAATGTGGGCTCAAAAACACAAATCTCCCCGACGGCCCACCTCCCTGCTTTGACTTTCCAATGGCGGGCTCAAGATTTGACTTTTTCCTTTAAGCCCGATCGGGGCTGCGGGTCACTTTTTAACTTTTCACCTTTTTTTTTTTACAAAGAGGCTCAAAACCTCAAAGTTCTCCGCCGACCCACTTCTAATTAGATATGTCCACGTACCCATGGATGATGGAGCCAAAATTTGATGGGGAAGAAAACGCCCATCATTCCCGACTATAGAAAAATGTAGAGAGGAAGAAAATTCCACCATTTCGCGCCCGATTTTCAAATTTCTTTTCGCAAACCAAGGGATTGAAAAAAATACAAGGTTCGACGATCCATGGCCATATAAAGATTGAAATTTTCATTCAAATGAGGAAAATAATAGAATTTTCACGGGTCTAGACAAGAAATGGGAAATTTATCAAAACATGCAGACTGAAGAGTTTAGACAATTTCAAAGCATGAATTTCTCTATCTTTTCAGACTTCCAACTTTACCTAAACACCTCTGGAGGGAGTGAGCTCAAAAATTTGAATTTGAATTAGAAAATGAGGGGGGGATTTTGAGGGCAATAACATTTCGCAACTCCATTCTCTTGTGGAGTTCGAGGAATCATTCTTTCTCTTCGTATTCCATTCACTGAACAATAATCATTAAAAGTCTTACTGCAGTACTCACCACCATTGTCAACTCTAAGGAACTTTAATTATAAGTTTGTTTCATTTTCTACAAGGGCTTTCCACCTTTTAAAAGTCTTAAAAATATTAGATTCACGCTTAATACAATAAATTCATACCTTTCTTGTGGCATCATCAATGAAAGTCACATACTATTATATCCTCCAATAGAAGCTACATGAGCTGGTCCCCACACATCTGAGTGTACAAGCTCCAATTTCTACTCCTTTATTGACCCAACGTTGAGAAATCTCACTCTCTTCTACTTTTCAAATATGCAATGCTCACAAAACTCAAGATCTAATTGTTTCAAATCTGATAACTTACCCTTAGCCTTTAGGATATGCATTCCTTTTTCACTCATATGGCCTAGCTGATTATGCCACATGGTTGCATCTAAATCAGTAGTAGATAATGTAGACACCTATAATTATGCCCAAACAATTCAAATGTTTAAATTGCGCTAATTATCCCCTTTCTTGCAAATCAACGACATATTGTCAAAAGTACTCATTTTCTCTCATATCATCATTAATTAATTATACTAAGCTAATTAATTAAGTTGCTTATCCAACAAATACCCTAATTAACAACCTTCCGTTAATAAATCACCCCTTCTACCTAGACTAATTAATTATTATTAATTAATTAGCTTTCCCTTCCATTTAACCAATAAATCAATATTTAATTGATTTAATCCCTTTCTAATAGCCTAAATCGTACTAATATTCCTCTAATTATCTTCTATAAGCTTACATCTACCTATTAGTTAATCACCTTTGATTAATTAAAACACCCCCAACTCCCATGACTTGCTAAGCATAAATTAAACCCTTCTAAAATAAGGTTACCTTTAATAAAGCAACCTTATCCATTCCTAATCATGTTTTACCTTTATCCCACATGCAAAGGGATGAAGTGTTTCCTTTATTCATTGGGCTATATAAGGAGCCCTCCTTCTACCTTTATACCTACACCTAAACTCCTTAGAGAAAATGCAAAGCATATAGCAAAGAGACTAAGAGCTTGCACCTTGTTTTCTTGAGAGTTCATCATCTTGAAGAGTTAAGCCTCTTTCTTAAAGTGCTTGGGTCATGTAGGAGGTGTCAAAAGGGTCTCGTAGCCCAACTTTGATTAGCCCCCATTCCTAGGTTCTTGGAACATTAAGAGAGTAAGAGCTTGCACCTTGTTTTCTTGAGAGTTCATCATCTTGAAGAGTTAAGCCTCTTTCTTAAAAAGTGCTTGGGTCATGTAGGAGGTGTCAAAAGGGTCTTGTAGCCCAACTTTGATTAGCCCCCATTCCTAGGTTCTTGGAACATTAAGGACAACTATTTTTGATAGCCATGGAACCTACCTAGGTTCCTTCATTTATATGTTGTTAGAGAATAGAGGATATTTAGGTGCTTAACATAGTTAATTTCATAGTTTTGTATTGATAAATGTTAGCATCTAATCCTTGATTAATTCTTATCATGATGGTGTTTATAATGTTGTTTAATTCTTGCTAATTAAGACTATTTAGGTGTTAGTCTTTGTTTACATTAGAATTAGTTTAAAAACAACACTTGCACACATTTGGCACGCCCGATGGGACTTACTCCATTGTCCTTTGCACTTAATTTTAAGTTTTTGTAGTTAAGTTTCATTTTTGGTTACTAACCCTCTTTTACACATGTTGATCTAACTTGTTTTTCTTAACTTGTTTTGTTGAGTTTGCATGTGTTGAGTCTTCCTTGTAGGTATAAAGGAGGTGAAGTGTTGTCAAAATTAGAATTGATGGAAAAATTTCAAGATTTCTCCATGTTTTCATTTTTAGAGCTTACTTTTTCAACATTCTACATGCTAGTTTTGTCAATTTCTTGAAAATTTTAAATTCTTGAGCATGTAGGTTAGTGTTTGATAGTGTCAAGTCTTCTATTTACATATTAATGTGGTGGGTTGCTGTCAAAATTTAATCTTGGTGAGAAAATTTCAAGATTTCATCATGTTTTCATTTTTAGAGCTTACTTTTTCATCATTCTACATGCTAATTTTGTCAATTTTTGAAAATTTTAAATTCTTGAGCATGTATGTTAATGTTTGATAGTGTTAAGTCTTCTATTCATATATTGATGTGATGGATTATTGTCAAAATTGAATCTTGGTTGGAAAAATTTGCCCATTTTTCAGATTAAGAGATTTTTTTTTTTACATTTTTTAAGTGCATGTCAAGTGCATACCCGTGAGCATAAGAGCATATGCGTAACCCATCTTCCGAAGGCCATAACTTTTGCTCCCAAACTCGAAATGACTCCATTTTTTTTTACGTTGGAAAGGTATTGAAGTTAACTATGCAATGAAAACATAAATTTGGGATTTATACTTATATAAATTTCAGGTTTTTCTATTAGTTTAAAACTGGTCATTTTCTAACATGTCTAATGTTTTGATGAATGTTGTATTTCCATGTTTCCTCGATTTAGACCAAAGCATGTGTATGCTCTTATCTTGCACATTTTGGTGATCGTTGAGAATCAAAAACAACTTTGATCTATATCTTTTTAACATTGGGATTAAACTTAGAAATTTGATTATTCATTTTGTTTAAGGGAATGGACCTTTTACAAAGCATTTTTAAATGGTCCTTTGATTTGAAGTTTTCCATTTCTATATAGTTGGGATAAAGTTTGTGTATGCTTTTCTCTTGCACCTTAGGGTGATCTTGAGAATCAAAAGCAACTTTAATCTTCATTTTATAACATTTGGTAAATTGGAAACTTCATCTTTCACTTTTGGTTTAAGGGAATGAACATTTTACAAAGCATTTTTCAATAGTCCTTTGATTTGAAGTTTTCATTTCTATATAATTGGGATAAAGTTTGGGTATGCTCTTCTCTTGCACTTTAGGGTGATCTTGATAATCAAAAACAACTTTAGTCTTCATTTTATAACATTTGGTAAATTGGAAACTTCATCTTTCACTTTTGGTTTAGGGAATGAACATTTATCAAGAATTTTATATGGTTCATTGATTGAAAAGATTTTCTTTACTTTTTAGTTGGATTATTTGTTGTGTATGCTCTTCTCTTGCATCCTTGGATGATCTTGAGAATCAAAAGTAACTCTTAATCCTCTTTTAAATAATGTGATTTTTTGGAGAACTACTAATGCTTGAGTGCGGGACCTAAAAACACTTGTCGAAGAAAGGAGGAATCAAAACAAAATCAAAAACTACTAATACAGTTGTTATACAGGTTGCCAAAAGGTGTTAAACCAAACCACACCTAATTAAACAAGATAAAAAGAACAACATATTCAAAACATTGTATTGTAGGTTTTCGGAAAGGGTACGTCCCTCTCCGCTCAATGAACATAACCCCTTTGGCATAACGCCTTAAGTTACAACAATGGGGGTGGTTCAGGAGAACCCCAAAGTAGTCCACACAAGAGGGAACCTTGTGGACAAAACGGGAAGTGCTCCACACTACCTACTTGACTAGTGATTCCTTTGTGAGATAGCATTACAGGTTGTCCATTGTGGCGACCCCAGTGATAGTACACGTAGATGCACTAGTTGCCTACTGTTCTTGAAGGGGGTAAAGTAAAGCCGAGATACTCCCAAACTAGTCAGTGTGACTTTTTGGGTAAATCACACTCGCTCGTGGCAACTTTGTAACACCTAGGGTGAGAGAACCACCTAGGAGAATATACTTTGGCCAGGAGCCCACTTTGACCATTCTAAAATAGTGTTGAGTTGTGAACCACATTTTCATTGAGAAACGTGTGACGCGTTACTTTCACCTAGTTTTTACTTGCCTTAGGGTGAGGTGAAACTCTGCCGAAGTGAAGCTAGCATTTTTCGTCATTCTTTTGATTTGTTTCCTTCACATTCTTTTGACACTTTGTTGATCAGAAGGAGAGTGACTACCTTTGTGTTACCAATCGATTGTCTCTGCCACTTTTTTGTCCGTTTATGCCCATCCATGTTTGTGGCTAGGTAAGTTAAACGTCTAAAGTGTGCGGAGGCATATTTATATCATTGGTAGCCTTTGTGATCTTGATACCCACGTCAAGATCATCATCATAGTTCAGATTAATTCATCATTTGATCTCCCTTTGACGTGTTACCTTGTGTGCATTGTCTCGACACAATTAAGATACTTATGTCATGTTTTTCATAAATGTGATCTAAGTATCCGCATTGTGGCGTTATGCGTTGCACATTTTAACACATCCTCAGTATACCTTGACTTGGTTTGGCTTCAAACATTGTCCAAAATCTTGAAGAGTGTCGCTTACTTTGTTTGTGTCGTTTCGATACCACTTTGACACTAATATCTCACTTCTTCGTAAAGCTTGATTAACGTGTCCAATTGGTGTGGTTACGTGGCTTACGTTTGTAATCCTCACCCTTTAACATTTAGGCCTTGTTGGTTGTTAAAATTGTCATGGTATCCTTTGATTGGGAGTCACATCTACCCTTTGTTAATATTTACGCCTTGTTCATTTTGAGCTTGACGTAAATATTGCCATTGTGTTGATCATTTTTGCATCAGACTATCACTTTGCACATGCATTTTACATAGGGAGTAGTTCCTTGTTGATTGGCTTTGTGTTTCACACTTTCGTGATTGTTCTTTATGATTATTCATTTAGAAAACTTGTTTTCTAGGACAATCCCTTTTGATCTCATCGAGATTGCGTCATCATGATGTTTATTTTCCTTAGCCCCCTTTGGAAAATCACACACGCATCTCCATACATAATGAATGTCTAGTTGGTTGCCATTGTGTTGCCCAAATCGGCATGGAGCCTTCTTCACTTTGAAGAAGTTTGATCGCACTATCTAGGTCTAGACATTTGTGCTTAAACGACACAAGAGATGACTGATTATCGTGTGGTTCCCCATACTTACAAAAATACAGAACCTAGGTTCAATAATTCAAATCATAGGATTCCCATCACAACTAAACCTCATTTGGTTCTTCGTGCTAGAGAGCCCATATGGGTAACTCGTTCCCCACCTTCATCTCATAGTCGGTGGTATGATTTGGACACGTCTGATCCAAATTATTATTCGAGTTCCCCCCACTCTTCTTCTAATTCTAATCCAAACATTTCCTCTTCTTCTAAGGATTCCAATCCAAATATTTCCTCTGACTCTTCTGAGGATTCAAATCCAAACTACTATTCGGATTCATCTAATTCAACTCCTAAGTCATCTAATGTGACTCCTAAGTCATGGTCCTCCCTTTCTTTGTAGGATCCTCTTCATCAATCATCTAATGCGACTCTTATGTCGCGGTCCTCCCTTTCTTCGCAGGACCCCTTTTATCAGTCACCCCAATGACGTCTTCTTCCTTTGAAGATACACGACTCTAAATCCCTCCAATCAGAAGTATAATACAATTCTTGAATCACGGTCCTCTCTTTCTTCACAGGACCCTTGTCATCATTCATCTAATGTGATGCTTGAATCACATTCCTCCCTTTCTTTGTAGGATCCTCTTCATCAATCATCTAATGCGACTCTTATGTCGCGGTCCTCCCTTTCTTCACAGGACCCCTTTTATCAGTTGCCCCAATGACATCTTCTTCCTTTGAAGATACACATGACTCCAAATCCCTCCAATCAGAAGTATAATACAATTCTTGAATCGTGGTCCTCTCTTTCTTCGCAAGACCCTTGTCATCATTCATCTAATGTGATGCTTGAATCATAGTCCTCCCCTTCTTTGTAGGACCTTCTTCATCAATCACCCCCACGAAATCTTCCTTCATGAAGATTCGTGTGACTCAAAGTCCTTCGAGACAAACATCTGAATCGACCCATGTGTCACAATCTACAAACTTTGGACTTAATCCTACTATTTTACATACGACATACCATTGTATAGGTAGGTCCACACCACCTTCTTCTACTCCTGAGACATCTAGCTACACATATTCTTCATCCCCCACATCATCTTCTTCTATCAATAATCATCAAACATATTCTAAGTCTTCCACACCAAGTGAACCTATTTCTTCCAATAAACCCCTAGGGATCGATCAACAACTCATACCGATTGATCTCTTTCAAAATGAAGAAACAATCAGGGCATTTATAGGGGCATATGAAGATATTCCTTTAGTAGATTACAAAAAGGATTCTCTTTAGACTTTGATGTGTCTGCATATTGTGAGGAAAAGGTTGATTCCTTTGATCAAGAAATGGAGGAAGAGCCTCAGATCATGCAACTTGATCCTCCTCTTATTCTTCCATCTTCACATTCTTCATTATGTGATGAAACTCCTTGGTCTTGCATAGATCCATGGCCTATCTTCTCATCACCCAATAACTCTTCGTCTATCATAATTCCTCAATCACAATCTCTTGTGGGGTCAGCACCAAGTAGCCCTTCATCTTCATCTAGGTGTGGGTCACCTTCTAGTAGCCCTCCCTCTTCTATTTGTGGGACATTTTTGAGTAGCCCACTATCTTCGATTATTGGGGCACGTCCAACTAGCCCCTTATCTTCTATGTATGGATCACCCCCGGGTAGTCCATCATCTTCTATTCTTGGGCCACATCCTGGTAGTCCATCATCTTACATCTATGGGTCACGTCCTAGTAGCCCTTCTTCTTCTATTCTTGGGCCACATCCTAGTAGCCCTTCATCTTCTATTTATGGGTCACGTCCTAGTAGCCCTTCTTCTTCTATTCTTGGGCCACATCCTAGTAGCCTTTCACCTTCTATCCATGGCTCACCTCCTGGTAGCCCATCCTCTTCAATTCTTGGACCGTATCCTTTTCATCTATCACATATTTCTTCTATCAATGGTTGTGGCAAGCCCACTACCATTTCTATCATTCCTATCATCAATCGTAAATGTTCACATTCTTCTCCTTCTCGAGGTTAGAAAATTCAAGCATCAGCTTATAAGAAACCCAAATAGGTTCATTATCAAGCTCAGGTCAAAACTTCCAAGAGCTCAAAATCCCCCAACAACTGGAACAATCTCAAAGTTGTAAATCAAGCGCGATTCAAGAATGCACATCAACATAACCATCAAGTATGGCGTAAAGTGCATAAACCTCTGGATAGGGAACTCAAGCTCCCGCATACAAAATCCATGTTTCAGGATAAATCACAGTCCTTTGTTGAGTGTGAACTCACCACGATCATCGAGATTGGGGAAAACATGACTCTTGATAAACAAACACGCTTAGTCTCCCTTATCAAGGAAGTCACAAACATCGTTGTTGGATCCTATCACACAGAGTGACTTTGTTAGTAACAACGGTTCAAAAAAATATCAAAAATCTAAAAATAAAAAAAAAAAAATACCAAAAAAACATGAATTTTTTTTTTAAAAAATTCAAAAATACAAAAAAAAAAAAATTGAGAAAACACAACAAAAAAATCAAAGGTACAAAGATCAAACATTGTAATCAGGTGTTGTGTACACATGGATATTTCTTTCTTCCCTTCCTTGTTATTCTTCTATAAGTCTTCCTACCATTTTCATCCCTTCGGTGATATTTTGGTTAGCTTATTCACATGCATTTTGTGACATTTATCTCTATGGTATCTGTTTGACCCTGGTCTTTTATCACCTTGGTAAATTAAAGAATGACTGACCTCTTAGAGATCCTATCACATTCAACATCTAATAAACTTGTTGCGAAGAAATTTTGGACATATTTGTTGACACTAGCCAATGTCGTCATCGTAAGCACTTCCACCTCCTTCCATCAAGCCATCAATGGTTCTTAACCCCTTGTCAAACAAGAGAGCTGAAATAAGTTTTCGAAACAAAAAGAATCAAAATCAATCAAAATCAAAAGCTAAAAGCTACAAAGCAAAAGCAAATTAATATATAACTCTCTCTTGGGGTATTTCCAATAATCTCTATCGGGGCTATGGACACCTGACTGGTAGTAGAGCAATGTTGTGATTAGAATCAAATACATCTCTGTCGGGGCTATGGACATTTGGCTGGTAGCGGAGCAATGTATGGCTATCCTTTCACCCTCCATTCACAAAATCACTTATCAAAATAAATCATTCCTACACATTGGCTAGGGTCTCTTCACTTGTTGTCTATTAAATCTTCACTTCAAGAGGTAATAAAATCCACGTGCACACACTGGATCTCTATGAGTAAACAAGATTAGTATGTTACCAAGTGTCTTTTTTTGACCTTGTTCAAACTCTTACTCTAGTCCATATCTCGTCTCATGATTTATGCCTTTGGCTAATCACTTCTTCATCACGAGGCTTCTAAGCTACATTCATATCATTCACATCGTTCTTCTACTTCGTTTAGAACATCCATGTGTATAAGATTACTTGTTTTCCATGTTTGTGGAAACCTTTGTCCCCTTCCACAAAAATAATCTTCTCCTTCCTTTCTATCATGTGCTTTTAGGCCAACTTACGCTAGGGGCATCCTTGCTTCTTCCCAACACTTCATTGGTTTACGTTCACCATCATGTTGAACCTATCCATAATGGCCTTGGGTCCCACTTCTACCTGTGAAGAGTTTACCTTTGAATACTCCCACCTAATCGTTGGGAAATTTTTTCATCTTCACCTTTCTCATACGCACGTGGCCTTATGCCCTTGTACATCCCATCTATCATTGGGGGCATCCACGCTTCCTCGTCTTCTTGTACATAGTTTCATAAAACTTTTAAAATCAACCAAAACATTCAAATATGTTAAAAAAAAATCATCAAAAACATTCAAATATGTTTAAGAAAACTTCTAAAAATTGAAAATCATCCTACAAAACGTCACTCTTTGGTTCTCACTTGTTCATGTGTGTGACTTACGGATCATCTTGATCTACCTCCATCAACAAAAGCTAGGCTTCTTACTTCATTCGTACTCTAGGGCACAACGAGTTTCCTGGTATTGTTTCGTAGTGCACATTGCTTTTCCATCGGACCCAAGTGTCCTCCGTTATTCCCCTCACATGTATCCTTGCTTGGGGCACCATCATCAACCCTTGTTGTTAATTTGCACAGGTCATAACTGAAAGCTCGATAATAAAAACATTATATTATGTTTCTCTGTTAGTTTAGCTTGTTTACTTTCTCATATTGCATTACATTTTGTATGTTGCATGGAGTTAGGCATCTTTCACTTTCTCGTATTGCATTACATTTTGTATGTTGCATGGAGTTAGGCATCTTTCACTTTCTCGTATTGCATTGCATTTTGTATGTTGCATGGAGTTGGTGTTTTCAGCAATGGACAATCATTCGTAGTATGGCTTTTCATGTCGTTCTACCTTTGTCGTATGCTTATATTTTTCATAAGGACCGATGACGTAGCTCTTATGGCAATATGATGACACCAAAATTGTTCCAATACACAACGGCTAGAGGCTAAGCTCTTCTCTCCCCTCCTCCATATTCATTCTACATCACTTTCCTCTCACCCCTATTCTTCCATCTTACCGGGGCATCTTGCCTCTTCCCATTCTTCTATCTATCTCTCACCTTTTTCATCGTCGATCGGCTTCTTCCATCACCCCATCGACACTCGAGGGGGCATCTCTCCCTCCTACTAATTTTTCTTCTATCCCTTCAAAATCTCTTATGTCTACTATCTTTGAAGTGGCATCACTTACGCCACCCCAAAGAGGGGCAAATGTAGACACCTATAATTATGCCCAAGCAATTTAAATACTTAAATTGTGCTAATTATCCCTTTCTCACAAATCATGACATATCATCAAAAGTACTCATTTTCCTCATATCATCATTAATTAATTACACTAAGCTAATTAATTAAGTTTCCTATCAACAAATACCTAATTAACGACCTTTCATTAATAAATCACCCCTTCTACCTAGACTAATTAATTATTATTAATTAATTAGCTTTCCCTTCCATTTAACCAATAAATCAATATTTAATTGATTTAATCCCCTTCTAATAGCCTAAATCGTACTAATATTCCTCTAATTATCTTCTATAAGCTTACATCTACCTATTAGTTAATCACCTTTGATTAATTAAAACACCCCCAACTCCCATGACTTGCTAAGCATAAATTAAACCCTTCTAAAGTAAGGTTACCTTTAATAAAGCAACCTTATCCATTCCTAATCATGTTTTACCTTTATCCCACATGTAAAGGGATGAAGTGTTTCCTTTATCCATTGGGCTATATAAGGAGCCCTCCTTCTACCTTTATACCTACACCTAAACTCCTTAGAGAGCAAATGCAAAGCATATAGCAAAGAGACTAAGAGCTTGCACCTTGTTTTCTTGAGAGTTCATCATCTTGAAGAGTTAAGCCTCTTTCTTAAAGTGCTTGGGTCATATGGGAGGTGTCAAAAGGGTCTTGTAGCCCAACTTTGATTAGCCCCATTCCTAGGTTCTTGGAACATTAAGGACAATTATTTTTGATAGCCATGGAACCTACCTAGGTTCCTTCATTTATATGTTGTTAGAGAATAGAGGATATTTAGGTGCTTAACATAGTTAATTTCATAGATTTGTATTGATAAATGTTAGCATCTAATCCTTGATTAATTCTTATCATGATGGTGTTTATAATATTATTTAATTCTTGTTAATTAAGACTATTTAGGTGTTAGTCTTTGTTTACATTAGCATTAGTTTAAAAAGATTGTGAATGTAACCATGCATCTAGATTCACCCAGTTGCCATGTAGATATTAGATTTCTCTTGAGGCTTGGCACATGCCTCACATCTTTCAATACCCATGGATTTCCATTCTACAACTTTAGATGAACATCACCTTTACCAGTAATATTACATGGCTCATCATCTCCTAAATAAAATTGTCCAAAATCACCCTAAACATAATTTAAAATAACCCTTATTAGGAGTAGCATGGAAAGAAGATCCGAATGTAAAACCCAAGATTATAATTTATTATCCAAGGAGAGAATAACAACATCCTGTTTTACCTCACTTGCAAAATTTGCCTCTTTACCTTTTTATTTACCTTTATCTGATGTATTATCTTTGTTTTCCTTAGACCAACACTCCTTCTTTACGTGTCCTCTCTTTCCACAATTCTAGCAAATTAAATCTTTGTACCTAGATTTAGATCTATCATTTCTTGACTTTGATCTCCCATTCTTCTTGCTCTTTGATGATCTCTCTTTAGATCTTCCCCTGCTTTCTACATTTAAAGCATTTCTAGATGATGCTTCTCCTGAGCTTTTCCTACGTATTTCCTCATTAAGGATTACACTAACCACATCATAAAATTTCAAACCTTTAGAAGCAGATATTGTATTACTAACAACCATTACCAAGTTATCCCAACTATCTAGCAAAGATCATAAGAATAAAAGTGCTTTCACTTCATCATCAAACAAAATTTCTACCGATTTTAATTGATTTACAATAGACCGGAAATCATTTAAATGATTAGATACAGATCCACCTTCTTACATCTTATAATTAAACAATTTTTTCATCAAATAAACCTTATTCAAAGCACTAGGAGTTTCATACAAATTTTCTAAAGATTTCATCAACTCTACCATGGTTTTTGCATCTATAAAATTCAAAGCCACCGATGCTACCAGGCTCAATCTTATAGATCCCAAAGCCTTTCTATCAAGAACCTTCCATTCTTCATCATTCATCGTGTTTGGTTGTGCATGTTCATCCAACGGTAAGTATAGATCCTTCTGATACAAATAATCCTCCACCTACATCTTCCATAGTTGATAATTACGACCGTCAAATTTCTCTACTCAATATTTACTATCTTCTACCATTGTTATGCTCCCACTCAATTAGAAAACCCTCTGTGAGTAAATCCTGTCAACACACAAAACCTCCAAACAAATCTCTAATACCAATTGTTGGGTTTAACCATATAATGTTGCACATACGATCTAAAATCAGATAAGCATATAAGCAATGAATGCGGAAATAAACCAGAAGATAAAATTAAAAAGAGAAAGATAACACCAAATTTAACGTGGTTCACCCAGTGTGGGCTACGTCCACCAAGAAACAACCAAAATTATTATTCAGTGCTTTACAAAGGAAATACAATGAAGATTTGTTATCTTCCAACACCTCACAGGATGTTCAATATTTTTCCCTCACTCAGCTACTCTTTCTTTCTCACCAAGAAAACTAACATGCAAACAATTGTTATTTTCTTCTCTCATACCCTCATATAATGCATACATGCATATATATCTATTCGGGCAACTAACTATGCTTTTACAATCAAGAAATCATCTTTAAAGAAAAATATTTATTCTAATTCTCGGCCAAAAACAAAGCACCGTCGCACAGGTTGATGATGTCAATTCTTGCTGGTGATGTCGGTCACTTCCTAACCCATGCTAGTTCATAACTGACCAATTTTAGTCATTGCTTGACCGATGACGGTCACTTCTGACCAATTTCGCCCCCTGTCACAATCCAAAGCAACATTTAAAAACAAGCTTTTTGTGCAACAATTAAGCTCCACACTCAACAACCAAGGTTGATTAAATTAATTAAATCATAGACATTGTACCCATTTGGATTAATTAAATTAATCCTTAGTACCCATATTAGCTAATTTAATTATCATTTATTATAAAAATGATTAATTAATTAGTGTGCACATTATAATAACCACTTAGACTCTACTTCCTCATCCCACTAACTCCAATGGACTCCACTTCACCACCGATCAATGCACTTCTTGAATCTTAGAAAGGTGGGGGTAATTCAATTGCACATATAACCACCTTTCTAGATACCAACTTTGCAATTAAATCCCTTTACTACCCCTCAATGGCATTTAACTTCCCGAACTATTGCAGCTTAAGTCAAGTACTAAAAATAACATGTGCATTCATCTATCTCGTAACCAACTTCTAACTAACTTAGCCTTTTTAAAACATAGACTTACTCTCTTACAAAACCTCTTGGACTTACCATACAATAACTTTGTCAATTTTGTAATCCAATTTTTCTATATTAGAAGCAATAATCCAAGTTAAATTTTCTCGTAGCATGGTCACAATCAACATTTGGAGGTCTTTTAAGAGCACCCACAATCAATTTCTAAAAAGGTTACATAAGCTTAAATGCTTCAGAACCTTACATTGAGGTTGCATTGGGAAGCTATTATCACCAAATTACAACATCCCCCGAATAGCCTAGTTTAAGATGGGGCATTCGGTGTAATTTTTGTAACATTGAGTTATTCTCAAGTTGTGGGACTTATGGGCTAGAGATAAGCCTCTAGAGAAAGTTGGTTCTTGCTCACAAACTACCTGGCACAAACTACTCCTAATGCAAGCAAGAAAACTATCTAATCATATCCTAACATTCCAAGGAGACATGGAGAGAGACTACAGGAAAATAAACCTACACTAAGAGTGGTGATACACCAAGAAACGGAGGTGTTAGACACAATCCAACTGCCTGAAATGGAGAGAGGTGAGCAATAGAGAGGGTAGACAAGATGCATCACAGACCAAAGATGGATTCACACATAACACCTTTAAACATAGCTCCCATAAACCTATAATAAACATTTAGAAATATGCATGGTATACCTACTTGATGAAAAAAAGAGGCAAGTAGAGACAATAAAACATGCAAATGATGGACAAAATGCATCACAAAACACATTTTATTGCTCCATCAAGTTTACACAATACAAAATTATGGACAAGAGGCAATAAAATTCCATCACAAAGCTTATAAAGGAGGCTTAAAGCTCCAATTTCAACCCAATAGAGAAGAAAGAGAGGGGGCAGGAGAAAAAATGACTAACTCCGCTTACAATGAGCCCATGTTCAAATTTATAGAATTTGTAACATCTTGATTTCTATAAGCTATTATGATAACCTCTTTTCATGATGTTGTAACTGTAGAAATGAGGATAATTATGTTAAGATATATCTTTTAATCTTAAAAGGAATGTGTTACTGATCTGGACCCTTGTTTACTGTAATTTGTTTACTTGGGACGGAGGTTAATATAGCTTGTGTTTTGCAAAAATGAGACAATGAGACTTGTTGTATGTTTGATGAACTCTTATTGTTGATTGACAGCACACCTTGAATCAATTCCATTGATCCAAGGTATGTTGTGGCCTTCTTGTGATCGCTTTGTCGATTTACTTCTAAACGGAATGAAGTCTGAAACCAGACTGAAGGTTGTTATAAATGTTACAGCACTAGATTACAGGTATGAATATCCGGTACCTTGATGCCGATGGAAAAGGTTCGATTCTGAACCACAAACACATTGTAACGCCAGACAGCGTAAGACAATAAGAGCTTGGACGTAAGCGACACATAGGTATGTGTCGAACCTAAGGCGAAACGTCCCTACATTGTCTTTGAGTGTGAACGTAAGCTATAAGACTTACTAAGGAAACTATTAAGTAGATGCTATGGGATTAAATCCTAACCTATAACTATGTTATAACCTATAGCCTAACTATTACCCTACGTGGATTTTAAATAGCATGGGGTGTAAGTTATGGCAAATCCTAATGATTTGCAACCTAGGTGAAAAACCTAAACTATTACTAATCTAAGGAGGGGGACCTATGGACACATGCTGGTGAGCGGATAAGATGGAGAGGTTAGAGATTTATTAGGACAATAAATGAAGTCCTTGCAGTTTCAACGCCAAGTTTGGCAGGAACATAGGAAAAGTTGGGGACATCCAACTAGCTATGAAGCTAAAATGGAATTGCATGCAAAATTTGAAAAAGGGAACTCGCCAAACCTGAGTCGGTGGTGGCATGAGAATTGAGGAAAAAGCAATGCATTCATGATCTTGATCTTAGCGACCAGCTCGCCTTGGAAAGAGGATAGAGGAAATTTTGATGGTTATTGTGTTCTTACGGGTTTTGAAATTGCTCTGCGTTTCTTTCATGGTTCTTTCAAACCTGCTACTATTTTGGTAACTGTTGCTGTTATTTGGAGAAGCCACGGCTATTTTTGAGCCTGTGGGAGTTAGTGGACTGTTGGGTAAGCTTTGTTGTGGATGCCGTGGAGAAAAACAGCTCCTGTGGACGTGGTTTTCTTCGAACCACAAGAAAAATTAACAGGCATGTTGAGCCCTTCTCCTTAAATCGTTTGCTCTTGTTTAAGCGTCTCATTAAAACAACCCTACTCTTATGATGGGTGTTTAGTTGTATGAAGTTGTTGATTTGTGTGAAGTGATTTCTGGGTCGAGTCGTTTTTCTTTTGCTGAATACGACTTGGGTATTTCTTTGCAAATGGGTAAATAAATGAATCTGTGCTTCTTGTATGAGTTTGCTTTGATAGTATTGTGTAATCGTTCTACTACCCATTATGGATTCGAGTTGGTAAATGTACCAATGATGTGAGTATTGTTTTCTGAGTTCTGTGCATTCTTGTAAAAATGGAAGGATGAGATGATTTTGTATGCCCTGGTTTGAACTGTCATTATAAAAATGAACACGACTTGGGTATTCTTGTGCATTTTGAAGAAAATGAGTGTTTTTCTTACTGAAATTATTAATGAAACAAGTTTTCTCTTCTGCTTTATTTTGAAATCTGAAGGTAATGGTAATTGGATTTTATTGTGCATTATGGATTCGGTTTTACGGAAGTGATAGTGATATGTAGATTGTTTTCTGAGTTCTGTGCGTGAATGGTTTCGGTAAAACCATGAGAATGCTTGAAAGAACTATTGCGTGAGTTATTTTCTTTGGTCATTACGGCGCATAGAATGCAAATTCTTTGGGACAGTGGGTTGTTTCATCATTTTACTCTTACGCAATTTAAAATGATTAAATGCCTTTGTATTTGGTTTGAAATCCGTGAAAGATTTTGTTTTAGGAATTATTTTCCTAATTCTGGAACTGAGTATCTGGGTATCTGCCGGATGGAATAGAGTTTACTGTTTCAGTCTCCTTTGGATTGGATGATAAAAATTATATATATATACGAACTGCATTCTAGACTTCTTTGTTGTTTCATTAAAATTGAATTGAAGTTGAATTCTTACCTTTATGTTGAAAAACGATTCCTTTATTATTATTATAATAAGAATCATGAACTGTAGCTAGCTGTACATTCTTGCTTGTTCAAACCTAGCTGGAAATGTCCGTTCGGGAATAACTATGGGTAAGGATTTTTATTGAAAGATTCTGTTGTTTTTTTATATATTGTGGAATCAGATGCCAATGAGCTCTGATATGCTTCCTTGAATGGTGATTAGTAAGTTCTGATTACTGAAATATAATGTTAAAAGACATCATCCTATGGGGAATAGGCTGGCACTGAATAAGTTGATATTCAGCTAAGCAAGGAGAAGAGGTAATAGGATACTCTTTCTTTTCGTTCGACTATTAACTCCAATCGCTTTCTCTTTTGGTTGTTATCTTGATTGATATCATTCTTGTTTAAACTATTCAGTACAGCTAGGATGAAAAGAAAGAGAGTATTGAATGGATAACTTGAAGTAATGATTATTTCTTCTCTTATACAGTGGACATTCTATATTTGATATTGAAGGAATTTCTTACTGCCTTAGGCGTAAGCATTTGCATTTAATTGTTGTCTACTTTCTTTCTGATTGGAAAAAGGTATTATGTTGTTTATTAAATTATGGGATTTGACACCAGGGTGTTCGTGGTGAATGACTACTTTTCTCTTATGCATTTGATTGTTGGAAATTGAATGAGTAGTATGAAAGGGAAGTAGTTCTGTCTGAATTCTTAGTTAAAATTTATCTCTCGAAATTTTAACTATTATAAGGAAATGGAATTGATAGCAATTGCATTATATCAGCATTGTAGACATTTGTGTATTAGTTCTACAGATGTGTTAATCTGGAACTATCTAGAGAAAATTACTTCTTGTAGTAATTGTTGGGAGAAAGTTAGTGATCTTTTGTTTGATTGTGATGGTAATTTGATGGTTGGGTTGCTAAGTTGTTCCTCCTTATCAGCATTTAACTCTTGGATGATATTCATCTCTTTTTTTTAACATTTCATAAAAGCAGGGTTCTTTTATTGAGACAGTTAATTAAGAGCACCTCATTTTAATGATAAGTGCTTAATATGCTCAGTTCAATGAACTGACCCGTGCAAGTAAATTTTGTAGATTGTTCCTTGAGTAAAAATGAAGACATGGTTGTTTTCTGATGCTTCTTCTGAGTAGCTAAGGATGGATCGTATTCGATAGTTTATTATTCCTCTATGAGGAAATGGGAAAAGAAGAAGTTGCATTCTTCTTCCCTTATGTGTTGTAATGTTGTTTGATGTATATGAAGTCCAGTTGTTTGGACTGGTAATTGTATAGATTATAAATCTTATGGATTGAATACAAGGAAATGTGTGATATTTTAATGACTGTAACACTTTGAAACTGTTTGAATAAGATTGAGAATATCATATTATTCATTGATTTGGAATTATTCAAATGATAGTGGATAGATTTTAAAAGGACATAATATCTATTCTTTACTTGAATACAACTTTTAAGTTGGAATGTGCAATTAGTTCATACTTGGGTTAATATGAATTTTAAATTGACATTGAAAAGGGTTTAAATGAATATGAACTCTTAATTGAATGATATTCGGGATTAGTTTATAAGCTAAGGAATATCAAATAACAAAAGGGGTAGCTGAACCTTGTATTCGGACTTCGTTAATATCCTCGTAGTGTTTAAATTCAGAGGATATTAGATATGAGGAAACATATCTATTCGTAACAAACCTTAACTGAAGTAAGGTTAAGGAGAATAATTGAATACCTTCTTTTAGAATAGACCTCGTATAAATGATGTCTAATAAGATGGAATTCTGAATTTAAATACAGTTGTGGATAAAACTTGGTTAAGTTTAATAGGTTGAACTTACTACGTTCAGTTGTAGTGGACTGTTAGTCCGAAGCTTGTAGTAAAGAACCAAGATGGAAATATGCAATCCTTCGGTATGGAGGAGTAAACGTATATTAAGCTATAAGACAAATTGAGTCTCTCTTAGCTATATACAACTGTAACGAACAATGAGGTTAAAGGATCAACACGGTTGTTGAAAATTGATCTTAAATATTTAAGATTAAATCCAATTACACTCAAGTTGGATGTGTATTCTTTGATGAGAGGATTCCATAGGACCTTGACACATGTCAGCTGCAATATGGTGTCTTCATGAAGGCGGGGCCTTCATGACGACACAATGTTGTAGCTGACATGTTACAACGCCCTCCCGAATCGAATCATCAAGTTTACATAAGTGGGACTAAGTTACTTAGACGAGGATAGGAATGTGATCACGTATACAGAGTGACTCCAGAGGGCTAAAGGTAACTAGACACACGTAGTCGCCTAGGGACGACACAGTATGTCTGCGTACCTTTAGTTATCGTGAGTGCCTTCCTATACTCCTTCATATTGCTAGTTTAGGTTAAAGCTTAACTTTGGACGGAAGGACTGACAGAGGTCAAAAATACCATTCTAAATAACATGCATAAAGTGAGGTGAAGGACATATTCCATTTACGTGTATAACTTCTGGAATATGATCATGCAAAGCATGTGAAAATATTTGGCCAAAGTATCGCAAGTTCTTTGGTTGCATTGTCCTAATCACCTAGTTTAAGAAGCGGATATCGATGAATATCGGAACATATATTCGAGATAGGCCTCTTAAATGGATCACTTTGATAACCAGAAGCAGTAAGAGAACCCCGTATACTTAGTATACAATGCATGGATTAACATGAAGGATTGGTAAGTCGCCGAGTCATGAAATGAGAGATCGCTGAAACTCCGAGCCATAAAATGGGAGATCGGTAGTTCTTTGAGTCATTTACAAAACATATGGTATCTCATATGATTGAATGGCATTGAAGGTGTGTTCCATATTGAAAATATGCGAACAGAGAACATGGGTTTTAAAAAGAAATTGTGTGATCCAAATTACATTAATTGACAAAGAACAATTATTAAAACTTGAACATGTGTTTTTAATTACATAATTCGTAATGTGAGAGAACGTTGTATAAAAATAAAAAATAAATAAAAATTCCTTGTTCTAAGATCTTAAAATGGAGATGTTACAAAATTGAGAAGAAGGAGAGGATGAAATCCTAAAATTTGTCTTTCAACCACTTGCAAGTGATGATAAATGAGTAAAAATGATGATATTTTACTTGCAAAATAGTCCCCATGTTGTCCCATAACCTGCAGTTAAAGAAAATGATGATTTCCCATGCCCATTTAATGCCCTCTTAACCACTTGAAATCACTATTCTAGAAGTGGGTCCATTTTTCATGAAATTCACCATCAAATATTCATCAATATATAAATTTTGTATCCCCAGTATGTAGGTGTTGGAGCCGCGATTCCAATGAGTGTTCATTTGTGCGATTTCATTGAGAATTACTCAAGATATGAGCTCCTGAGTGACTGCAACTATTTTGGGATTTGTCAGGCTTGCTTCCATATTATGGGACTGAAAATTAATTCCTTTGGATGGAAAAGACATTTAAAATATTTTTCTCTCCTCTTCTAATGTTTTCCTTAATTAAATGATTTGGTGCATTTAAAATTTTTGGGCCCATTGTTCTATCTCCTTTGTTGATTTGATAGCTTTTATGTGGGGTTGATGTTTTAAAACAATGTATTTGTGCCAGCTCGGCCAAGCTGGCTATTTCCTTACCTTCCTCACGAGCTCCTCTTTCTTCCTTAGGCATTGAGCTCACTGATTTGAATGATGACCCTTTTATTACTCTAATTCGGCGCCACCTCGACACCTACCCACCGATTCATCCTTTCTCTTTACACATTAGGCTATGCCTTTTACACCGGCATCGATTCTCACATGCCAACTCACCTGCTTCCGCATAGCTTGGTGCAATGTTGGCACAACAAAATTTCACATTGTGTCGGGCTTTAAGCTCTACCCCTAGTCGAGTTGGCATTTTATCTCAACAATACGTGGAGCCTTCCCTTTCAAACGGCGAGCTCCTCGTTTTAAGACTCCGAACGCTTTGTATTGTGGGAAAAGGCCCTTCGCAGCAAAGGAACAAAACTCCTTGCGGCTTGGGCCGTTTGTGCCGCTTCGACCCAACTCTCCCATAACTTGGGCTTCCAACACTCACACCCACAATGAACCCTCGGCCTCGTATTGACCGGGACACTTAGGCCATTGACACATGTGTCATACCCGCATCCTTTACTTTGTGGCAATCTTGGGTCTAGGTCACACTCGTGTCCCATGGGCCACTTGGGTTTGTTTCATCCCGCCATCTCCACAATGTATTCCATGGGCCGTTTGGTCCCTCCCAAATTTGTCATCTCCACATTGGTCTCATGCGGCATTTTTGGGCTTTCTGCACTCACGTATGAATTTGGCCAGACCTTCAAGCCATTTCTTTCGCCACCACAAAATCTTTTGACTCACTCATGGCTCATTAAGCCAAGTCAAAACTCACCCACCGCTTGTCAAGTGTTTTTCATGGCCATTCAAACTTGATCAATTGCTATGTTTTGAGCTTGTCTTTGCAATACTTGCATATCATTGTAGTTGTGATTCAAATGGCTCTAGCTCGACCACCTCATGATTAGCTCACCTAAGGCTTTTTCCTAGCTAATCATTACAATGGTTTGGACTCACCGCCCTCGGATCCAACATTCCCCAAGCTCGGCCTCCCCTTCTTTCCCACATTGAGTGGTTTCTCTCCCCGATCCAATTCACATTCACACAAGCTCCCAACTTGATCGTTGGTAATCTTCATAGCTCCCCCTCTTGATGACTCAATGAGTATTTTGAAGAGCTCGATCTATCATATGACATTTTACATTTCCTTAGCCAAATGGCGACTCTTAGTGATTTTCTTGTCATGAATTGACTTCGGCCCATGGATGGCTCGGTCTATATCAAATCAAGCTCGCTCTTTCAAACCCATCTCGAGTCCTTTGGAATTCAACGTACATAACCCGGTCTAAGTACTATTGAAACAACTCGGTGCATGAATCTTGGCTAGCTTGGCCATTTAAAACATAGCTCGACTTTGGATTATAGAGCTTGATCTTCTTAAGAAATAGTGCGGTGGCACATTATAATGGTTTGGTCACCAAAAGAGCTCGATTTGTGTTTATTGGCTAGTCCTCCTTCCGATAACTTGGGTCACCAATGTAACTCACCAATGAGATTAATGAGTTGGCCTTAGAAGCTCGATGCATCAGATTGAAATCTACACCTTCTTTGAACATTTTATGTAATTTCTTGGATCCATACAACTATGAAGAGATGCCAAGGGGAATGTTTTTCATTTTTGGTACTGTGGCCCACCTTGCTCGTTCTGCAAATTTGAACTTTATGAAGACCAAGAAGAGGAAAAATTCCTCTTGCAAATTTCCACTCTTCAAAGACCAGGATGTTGCCCTAAATACTAAAACCCGCATGTGAGCTTTGAATGGCTATGTAAACATGTCCAGTTGTTCAATTTCACCCGAGGGTGAAATTGGATAATAGAAGCTACATGGAGGTTTACATTATTTTTTTAGTCTTCCATTATTGTTGTTTTTCATTGCATTCACTAGAAACACTAACATCGTCACCAAAATATAGGTCATCTATGACATTAATGTCATGATCTACATGTGGAAGAGATTGTTATTTCTCATGGTCACTACGGAAACCTTTAAGACTATTCCTAATGTCTACATGTGTACTAAGATCATCATCACAACTATAATCATGCGAAGAATGTGGTGGATGGGTATGCACAATGTTAGGTATAATTGCCAGATATTTAGTAACATAAAAAGAAACACGCTCTTCTTAGAAGTTGAGACATTTACGAACAAGCAAGGGCACAAAAAATACCAGGTGTTAGGGTTTATTAGAATATGTTGGCAATATTTTTCAAATGATGATTGATAGGTAGAATCATGCTTAAGATCATCATATTAATAAAATGGGGATCCATGACAACCTCATCAATCGATCGACCTAAGAAATTAGAAAGTAAAACCCTAAAACAACTAGAGTCAGAACGCCTTGATTTTTGTAAGCTATCATGGTAATCACTTTTCATGATGTTGTAACTGCAGAAATGAAGATAAATATGTTAAGATATATCTTTTAATCTTAAAAGGAATGTGTTACTAATCTGGACCCTTGTTTGTTGTAATTTGTTTACTTGGGACAGAGGTTATTATTGCTTGTGTTTTGCTAAATGAGACAACAGACTTGTCGTATGTTTGATGAACTCTTTTCGCTGATTGACAACACACCTTGAATCAATTCCATTGATCCAAGGTATGTTGGGGCCTTCTTGAGATCGCTTTGTCGATTTACTTCTAAATCGGAAAGAACCCTGAAACCAGACTGAAGGTTGATATAATGTTGCAGCACCTGATTTCAGGTATGAATATCTGGTACGTAGATGCCAATGGAAAAGGTTCGATTCCCGAACCACATACAAGTTGTAACACTGGGCAGCGTAAGACAATAGGAGTCTGGATGCAAGTGACACAGGTATGTGTTGAGCATGGGACGAAACGTCCTGCATTGTGTTGAATGTGAACGCCAGTCGGTAAGACTCGTTGGAAACTATTAATTAGACGCTATGGAATTAAATTCTAACCTACAACTAAGTTTTATCCTATAACCTAACTACTACCCTACGTGGATTTTATATAGCATGGGGTGTAAGTTATGGCAAATCCTAATGATTTGCAACCTAGGTGAAAAACCTAAACTAATACTAACCTATGGAGGGGACCTATGGACCCATATGAAGAAATGGATAAGAAGGGAAGGTTAGGGATTTATTAGGACAATAAATGATGTCCTTACAAGTTTCAGTGCCAAGTTTGGCGGGAACAAGAAAAATTTGGAGGCATCCAACTAGCTAAGTGGCTAAAAAGGAATTACATGCAAAATTTGAAAAAGGAAACTCACCAACCCACGTTGGCGGTGGCGTGAGGAATGAGGAAAAACAATGCATTCAATGCATTCAATGACCTTGGTCTTAGCGACTAGCTCGCCTTGGAAGGAGGATAGAGGAAAAATTGTTTGTTATTGTGTTCATTCGGGTTTTTAGTTGCTTTGCATTTCTTCCTTGGTTCTGTCGAATCTACTGTTATTTTTGGTTATTATTGTTGTTGTTGGAATAGCCACGGCTATTTTTGAGCTTGAGGAAGTTAGTGGACTGTTGGGAAAGCCCTGCTACGGATGCCGTGGAGAGAAATAGCTCTGTGGGACGGGTTTTTTGAACCACAAAAAGAAATTGCAGGCATGTTAAGCCCTTCTCCTTAAACCGTTTGCTTTTGTTTAAACGTCTCATTAAAACAACCCTGCTTTTATGATGGGTGTTTTAGTTAAATGATGTTGTTGATTTGAATGAAGTAATTTCTGGGTTGAGTCGTTTTTCCCTTGCTGAACACGACTTGGGTAATTTTTTTAAAAAATGGGTAAATGAAATAATTTTGTTCTTGATGTGTGAGTTGTTTGACAATGTTGGGTAATCGTTTCTTTACTCAATATGAGTTGAGTTGTTGAATGTATTAGCTATGCGTGTATTATTTTATGAGTTCTGTGCTCTCTTGTAAAAGTGGAAGAATAAAAGGATTCGGTAGGACCTTCTGGTTTGAGCTGTCATTACAAAACGAACACGACTTGGGCATACTTGTTGCATTTTAAAAAGAATGATGAGTGTTTTCTTACAGAAATAGTTAATGAAATGAGTTATCTCTTTTGCTGTTATGAATCCTGAAAATAATGATAATAGGATTTCATTGTGTATTATGGGTCGAACTTGCTGTAGTAACAACAATGTGTGAATTGTTGTTTTGATTTGTGTGCGATAATGGTTAAGGAAAGCCGTAAAAATGCTTGACAAGACTCATGTTTAACTGTTCCTCTTGTCATATTACAGTGTGTGGGGTATGAAACCTCCTTGGGACAGTAAGGTCATAGTAGCATCTTACCTCGTTGTTCTAAATGGATATGGTGTTCTGCCCGCTTGTTCTTGGTATTCATATATGACTGTTTGGAAAGAAGTTCTGATCTGAATGGGAACAGAAAAGTCAGTCTATAGAATAGACTGGGTAGAGCATATAATTCATACTCTGTGTCTTGTTGAACTCAAGGATATATATATATATATATAATTTACGGATTGAAAACCTTTCATTGTTTTCATTGAAACGAAATATGAAAAGATTTCTCCTTTGTTGTTGGAAAGTGAATTCTCTCACTATTACAATGAAAGCGTGATATGTTGTTGTTGTACACTCTTACATGTTATATATTGACGTGAATGTCTGTAGAGTGAAATATTTAAAAGGAAATGATTGTGTTTAGAGGTTCTTTTGGTACTGATGCTTATGGACCAGTTGCAATGAACTCTGGTCAACTTTTTGGAAAGGTAATTAGTAGTTTTTGAATACTGAAATATACTATTCAGAATGAATCATACTATTGGATTATGTCTGTTCTAAATAGTGGATATTTGGTTAGACAGTGAGAAGAGGTAATATGACCCTTCTTCCTTTTATTCGATTATTGATTTTATTTACTTCTCTTGGGACTGTTATCATTGATTGATATCACGTTTGGATTAAATTCTCAATACAGTTATGATGAAAGGTAAGAGAGTGTTGAATGGATAATTTGAAGTAATGATCATCTCTTCTTTCATACAGTTGGAAATCTATAATTGTTATGGAATGAATTTTGTACTGCCTTGGTTTAAGCATCTGCATTTAACTGTTGTTTACTTTTCTCTTCAGCATTTGATTGTTTGAAATCAGATGAGTTGTACGAAAGGAAAGGAAAGTAGTTCGGTTTGAATTTTTAGTTAAATTCTATCTTTTGAAATTACAACTATTGTAAGGGAATGGAATTTATAGCATTTACATTAGAACAACAGTATGTACATATGTGTTTTAGTTCTCACAGATGTTATTTCTGGAACTATTTGAAGGAAATTACTTCTTGTAGTAATTATTTGGGAAAATAGGTAGTAATCCTTTTGTCTGATTGGGAGGGTAATTAGATGATTGGGTTGTTATGTTGTTCATCCTTATTGGTACTTAATTCTTGGATGATGTTCATTTTAACATTTCATAAAAGCAGGGTTCTTTTATTGAGACAGTTAATTAAAAGCACCTCATTTTAATGACAAGTGCTTAATATGCTCAGTTCAATGAACTGACCGTGCAAGTAATTTTGCAGATGGATCTTGAGTAAAAATGAAGACATGGTTGTTTTCTGATACTTCTTTTGATTAGCTGAGGATGGATTGTATTTGATAGCTATTATTCCTCTATGAGGAAATGGGAAAAGAAGAAGTTACATTCTTCTATCCTTATGTGTTGAAATGTTGTTTGATATAAATGAAGTCCAGTTGTTTGGACTGGTGATTGTATAGATTGTAAATCTTATGGATGAATACAAGGAAAAGTGTGATATTTTAATGGTTGTATCAGTTTGAAACTGTTTGAATAAAGATTGAGAATATAGTGTTATTCTTTGATTGGAGTTATTCAAATGATAGTGGATAGATTTAAAAGGAAATAATATCTATTCTTTACTTGAATGCAACTTTTAAGTTGGAATGTGCAATTAGTTCATACTTGAGTTATATGAATTTTAAATTGACATTAAAATGGATTTAGGTGAATATGAACTCTTAATTGAATGATATTCGGGATTAGCTTATAAGCTAAGGAATATCAAATAACATAGGAGTAGTTGAACCTTGTATTCAGACTCCGTTAATATCCTCGAAATGTTTAAATTCAGAAAATATTAGATATGGGAAAACATATCTATTGTTAACAAACCTTAACTGAAGTAAGGTTCAGGAGGATAGCTGAATACCTTCTTTTAGGAAGGGACCTCGTGTAAATGATATCTAATAAGATGGAATTCTAAATTTAATTACAGTTGGGAGTAAAACTTGGTTAAGTTTAAAAGGTTGAACTTACTACGTTAAGCTGTAGTGGACTATTAGTCCGAAGCTTAAAGAATGGAACCAAGAAGAAAATATGCAACCCTTCGGTATGAAGGAGAGGATGTATATTAAGCTATAAGACAAATTAAGTTTCTCTTAGCTATATACAACTGTAGCGAGAACGAGGTTAAAGGATCAAGCACGGTTGCTGAAAATTGATCTTAAATATTAAGATTATAATCCAATCCCTCGAGTTGGATGTGTACTCCTTGATGAGAGGATTCCGTAGGACCTTGACACACGCCAGCTGCAATATGGTGTCTTCATGAAGGTGGGGCCTTCATGACGACACAATGTTGTAGCTGACATGTTACAACGCCCTCTCAAATCAATTCATCAAGTTTACATAAGTTGGGACTAAGTTTCTTAGATGGGGATAGGAATGTGATCGCGTATATGGAGTGACTCCGGAGGACTAAAGGTAACTAGACACACGGAGTCACCTAGGGATGACACAGTATGTCTGCGTACCTTTAGTTACCATGAGTAACTTCCTATACTCGTTCATATTGCTAGTTGGGGTTAGAGCTTGACCTTAGACGGAAGGACTGACAGAGATCAGGAAAGACCATTCTAGATAACAGACGAAGTGAGGTGAAGGACGTATTCCATTGATGTGTATAACATCTAGGAATATGATCATGCAAAGCATGTGAAAATCTTTGGCCAAAGTATCACAAGTTGCTGGTTGCGTTGTCCTAATCACCTAGTTTAAGAAGCAAGATGTCAGATGAATATCAGTAACAGATATTTAGATAGGCCTCTTAAATGGATCACTTCGATAACCGGAAACGGTAAAAGAACCCTGTATACTTATTATACAATGCATGGATTAACATGAAGGATCGGTAAGTTGCCGAGTCATGAAATGAGAGATCGCTGAAACTCTGAGCCATAAAATGGGAGATCGGTAGTTCTTCGAGTCATTTACAGCAACATATGGTATATGTTATATGATTGAATGGCATTGAATGTGTGTTCCATATTGCAAATATGCGAATAGAGAACATTGGTTTTAAAAAGAAATTGTGTGATCCAAATTACATTAATTGGATAGAGAACAATTATTAAAACTTGAACATGTGTTTGAATTACATAATTCAGAACAGAGAACGTTGTATATAAAAAAAATTCCCTTGTTCTAGTATCTTAAAATGGGGATGTTACAAGAGTTAGGGCTAGGATGTTTGATTAGAAAGGGCTAGGTTTACTAAATGATTTCACCTTTTAGATGATTTTACTATTTTTCATTTAAGAATTTTTTTGATTAACATACATAAATATGATGAATGTTGTTACTGGTGGATATTTTGATTTCATTAACTTCCAATATTAATTTCACAATTCAAAACAACACTTTTCAAAGTGACAATTGACCTAACAAATGCCAAAAAAGGGGGAGAGTGCATGTATTCATGAAATCATGTAATTTCTATTTACATCCGACCTCTAAGTATGTTGTTATACGTGTGGTTCCTAAGTGAGAAAACTAGATGTTAACAACACGTGTTTTGCTTTTTACATTGCTTTATCCTCTTACATACTCTTCTTATTTGATTTTATGGAATGACCACTTTACTCTTGGATTTATTGCATAACATATGACACAACTGTGTATTTACTAATATGTCCTCTCGAATATCATAGACAGAACCACCCATTAAGGACAAGAGCACCCATGTGTTACTTTGTTCCCTTTGGGTTTTTATGTCTTTTTCCCTCCTTTTCTTCAGTTTTAAATGCCACATCATTTGGTACCTTTTCTAAAATATTTCTTATTATTTTGGGTCATCTTTTCTTGTTGTTAATGAAAAATTCAAACAAGGGAATCATATATACATGACTTATTCACTATCATTGGGGGTTGGAAAATACTGGGCCCAATACTTACTATCTACTACTTGGGCAAAGAGCAACATTCAAGGACTACATTTGGGTTATATCATTCACTTCATGGGGGATATTTCTAAATTCCATCTCACACATTCATCTTGGGAGCAAAGTAGTTGTAGCCCACTTTGTCTTCGTGCGACGGACATAAGGAAACCTAGCTTCAACGGACATAATTCAAATCACACACACACACAAGAACTACATAGAGTCTAAAATGTAGTGCAAAATTTGATGACAATCACATTAGGGTGATCGTCGAGGTCAATTTGACTCAAAAATATGCATAATTTATTCCATCTAATGTTTTATTAAGCCTTATGCAGTAGCCGGGGGTTATTTTATAGGAATAGGTATGACACAAGAACCTTTTAACGAAGTGGATGTGCAAAAACGAAAGGAGAAGCTAAGTTTAAACCTTGAAAAGATCAAAAGAAAAGATGTTTCTGAGACACTAGCACCCATTTTAGACACCGGTGCCCGAGAGGTCTTGTCCTCATTTGGGCAAATCTATCTAAAGAGGTTATAGATCTTAGTTTTTAGGAAAAGCTTACAAGGTCCGGATCCACCTATTCCAACTCGGTTTCCTACCCATAATTAGCCTAGATCCGTTGATACAAGCTAAGTCATTCTCATCTCCTATCTTGCATACTTGTTTGTACTTTACATGCTAGATCTTGTTTATCATTGTTATATTCATTTGATCTCAGTCCTCTAATTAAGATTTAAATTTCTTTAAATAATTTGGTGAACCCGATTGTGAGCATGCATCAAATACCTTTTCGTTCTTCTTCCTCTTATGAGGTTATGGCTAATTCTTCTTCTTTCATCCCTACTCGTATCCATTCCCAATAGACCATCTAAGCTGAGTATATCCTATTCATTACTCAACACCCACATTGCTTTGTGACTACCTCTCTGTAGACCCCACTTTGTCATTATCATCACCACTCGTCGGAACAAACAAACTTTCTGACTTCCTACTCTCTTCCTCCTCTTAGTGCACCACTTCCTCAATATGCTACTTCATCTAAAGATTGATAATATAGAGAAATTAAAGAATACCCCAACTAAGATATCTCTCACGTAAATCCCATGGTAAAGCCGTCGTATCTACTCTGGAAATCACATTGTGAGCTATTTAAATACAAAGTGATGACCCTCTCATTGCCTTTTCCAATCTCATGGAATATTTTAAGCACATTAGCAATTATATTACATTTTCTGATGAGGATATTTCACATAAGTCATCTGTTGATTCTCCTCCTCTCCTTATCATGGCTCGGATTTAGGGTTTCCAAATTAAGTGTGTACTCATTAATAATGGTTCTACATTGAATATTTTTCCTCTATCCTTACTAGCTCAACTCAATATTCCTCGCATTACTATTGAATATTCTACTCTTTCTGTTTACTATGGCTATGACACTATAACTAGTACATGCATGAGGTATTATCAAATTGGAATTGCAAGTAGGACCTCGCAAGCTCATTACTCCTTTCTATGTCATGGATGCCCCATTGCAATTTAATCTCCTCCTTGGTCGACCTTGGATCCATGACATGCAAGTTATCCCTTCTACATTCCATCATTATTTCAAGTTTATCCTTGATGGCATTAACATACTTATTACTTATTGATCTTGAACCATTCAAATATTGTCACATGGACTCTGCCACCTCCATGGTTATTCCCCTAGCTCAACCAATCCCCTCACATTATCTTGATACATATGATATTAGGGAGCCCAATAATTCTAATCCTATATCACCACTTACCATCGCTTCCTCCATTTATAATCACACTACTAATCTCATCTCTCCTGTCATATTCTCCCATACACCCTCTCGTATCTATTGGAAAACCCCTAGAAAATTTTGAATAATACTTCCATGTTGAGACCGATGATTTCATGATGATGATTTTGTTGATACTATTGAGCTTACACATAACACTCTTCGTGTTTTGGAATTTACCCCACGTAATTTGATGAATCCTTATTTCATAGCCACTACATTGTTATAGGTCCTTATGAATACCAAGTTAAATCCCCAAATCCACCAACTAATACTACTACTTTGATTCCTTATCATATTATTGTGGACACCCTTGAGCCCATTCTAGCTCTTATTCGTGGTTCTTCTTAGAGGTCACCCTCCTCTTTTTATCTATTTACTTGCACATTAATCGGGAATATTGGTAACATGTACATTATGATCCTCATTTCTCTGAAATTGTATGCACTTATGAGGCTCTAACCCACTTGGGCATCACTCTTACTGATATCATACCTTTGCTCACATTGCATAGTGAATATCAAGGCTATATCTTTCTCCTAACAGCAGTTTATGGTACCAAGGTGTTTTACATGCAATTTTGGGTTGCACTTGATCCCTAACCACTCTGCTTACACTTGGGAAATCTTGGTTGGATTACATTGGTGGTACTATTGATATGTATAATATTATTCTAACTTATCCTATGGCCTCCAAGACCATCGCTATTCGTAATGATTCATTCCTTGATTACACTCCTAATCTTTCATAATGGAATGTACATAAGTGCTCTAATACACCTTTTACTGATGAAGAATATGTCATGGGCATGTATGACTTACGACTCATGGGTTTCTTCAAAAATAAGCCAAAATATTTTACATATTATGCCTTTAATCTGAATCATGTTGGCTATATTTCATATTTAGATGACTCTCTCAATGATATCACTTAGATCACCATGACATTCACATTTGGGTGCATATTACTTCCCCCTCACTACTCGATGACAAAATCTTGTTCGAGGTTCAAACATGATTGTTGAGGGAACATTTACTTACATGGACCTCACTTTGCACACATACACTGTGGGGAAACCTTGCTCCCTCCCCTATTTGGTATATTTCATGTTCGCGTGTTGAAAAAAAAAAAAAAATACTAGCTTAGATCTTGATTGGATGTATCCTTGCTTGCTCATTCTATTCTATGTTACACATTACTTATCATGTTACTTGGATTCATAGTATGCTCTATCATTTTTCCATACACATATGAACATTCACATGGTACTCTTTAAGGTGAATGCAAATCACTTATAGGTTTTTACATGATGTATGATGTTTGACATTATACCATGCCAAACCCACATAGGATCCTTGGGGCATCTACCTTTTATATTTATCTATACTCAAGTGTTATCATTGCAAATATCTACTACTTTCATTACTATTTTCAATTGTATATATTTGTGACATACTATCAATTTTTCCTAACATGCTAATGTGTGCTTCATGTGTAACATTTATATTGTAAGCCTAATTCCAAACATAGTTCTCTGATTTGCTTATATCTTGTCTTCTTTGCTTGAATCTTGATTGTCATTGTTTGTGGGCTATGCCTTATTCTTCATTGCTTGTGTTGTTTATATCACCTTGAAGGCTTTTGAGTGTCTTACGACATCTTGAGTGGTGTCTCATGTATTTAACCAACTACTCACTTGTTTTTTTCCATGTTACTATGTTTTTGACTTATTTACATTGCATCATACATACTTGTTTGTGATTGACAATTTTGGTTAGCCTTTTCCCATTGTTTGTATATGCCACGGTTGTTACCATGCATATTTCATATTTCCCTTGTATTTAGATGTGCACAATAGTTTCAACTTTCCTTGTTTTGGCCATGCTCGTCTTTGTTCATCTCATGCACCCCAACCGAGTGGGGATAATAATCGGGTAACTATTTCACCCTCTTAGTAGTTCACACACCAAACACAAAATGGTAAATAACAAAATTAGGATAAACAAGAGCTAATACACAATTTTAGAATCATAATTAGGCCTAAAATCGGTGTAGGACAAACACCTAACATAAATAAGAATGGTGGGCATAAGTGTCCCACCCGGGCATTCTTATTCGGGGGTAGAAACAACTACAATACATAATCAACAAGTTCTTGGTGACAATATCTTCTAATTTCAAACAACACATGCTTGGTTACAAGTTACTATCGGAACAACAAAAACAAAATTAGCGGAACATTGCACACTTTGCATAATGGAACTAATTGCTTCATTTTTCTCGGTGACCAAATTCTATTGGGTTTGTGACCATTTGTAGTGACACTTATTTGTAGAGAAGCATTAATGGTGATTTAATTTAATTTGAATTAAATCTAATATTACAGAGTCACTACTAAAATAAATGATGTATAAATACTGAAATACATAAATGACATAAGCAAACTAAGATGTAAATATGAAACCCTAAGCACAAGAGATAGATGAAGAAAATTAGCTAATTTACGCTCGATCCGGGCCCGATCTAGACTAAGAAAATTGTTGAACATGATGGGTGGAGTGTCGTAAATGCTCAACATAAATTATGTAATTCACGGACAGAGTCGGGACATGGGTGCCCACACTAGAGTAAGGGCACATGGGTGTTGGAGGCTAACTCTTGGGTATCGTGACTACACAAATAATTAGAATCTGGTTTTCATTATGTCGCAATAACATCATAGTTGTTTCTTGTTGATCACCTTATAGTCGTTCTTTGAATGTCGAAGGTACCTATAACTTGCAAAAGAGATGTTCACTGCACAAGTCCACAAACCACATCAAACCTAAAAAGGAAAATGAAGAATGGGGAGTCGGGCCTGACCCCAACGGTCACCCCGAGAGTGAACTTACAACCAAGCGTTGCACTACATCTCAGACTCCATGTAGTTCGGTGTGTATGTCTAGAAATTGTGCCCTAAGATGCCCTTATGCAAGTTGCACTTGATAGCGGGTTGTAGGTAGAATGTAGTAGAATGTGTGGATGGAATAAAATGAACTTACCCTTCTTATGTTATGTATGCATATTATGCAGTCCCTTGTCCCTCAAATGGATGTTAGATGGATGCCTTTGAGTGCTTTAGGTGTCTTTTTGATACACACTTAAGTGGTAATAATAATGCTTAGTGTTTGGTCCTTGATTTGGAACACATAACTATGTATTTATATAATTCCCTTATTTGAATTTCATAATTGAAAACTGGAAGGCTGGCCCATAAGTGAAAAAGATGCCCAAAATATAAAAGAGACCTAAAAGGAACAAATAAGGTGAGAAAGGGTCAAGGGTTCCCGAGCAAACAAGAGTGCCTAAGTGCTTACATCTTGGCTAGGTGCTAGTGTCTGAAGCCATAAAAGATAAATTAGTAAAATATTGACTGGGATGTAGGGTGTGTAATACCAAATAGAAAACAAGAAACAAAGAAAAGAGGCCAAAGATAGTTGTCAATCACTAGTTTTATTGCTTAGGAATCATATGAATGCTAGTATGTTTTTAGGACCTATAAATGTACCCAAGTGTGTTATTTTATGTCTACAAAAATTTGGAGGGAAAATGACCACTCTCCGAATACTCTCCCCTTGGTGAAAAGTGCTCAAATATGTAGTTTAGTGATAGGACGCTCAAATCCGTATTTTGGTGACATGATGCCCAAATCCACGGTTTGGTGACATGATGCCCAAATCCACAATTTGGCAACAAGACGCCCAAATCCTTAGTACTATTCCAACCATCTCTAAGGCAACAAACATATATGAATAATTCTATCTCTTCTCTCATGACACACAAGTGTATTTTATCCTTGATTCACTTGTTTTTCAATACACATTTCTATTTTGATATGTACTAAGTTAAAGTTCAATTTCATTTATCATGAGCATTGACTACACTTATTTTCTTTTGCATGTACGACCTTACTCCAACAAAGAGGGAACACACAAATGGAACAAGGAACAATCTTAAGCACAATACACTTCAACAAAGGAAATATCCAAGAAACACATGCATACATCACTTCTACTATGCACATAAGGTCACCCCTAGGATCCTTATCCTCTCTTCTAGATTCCACGATACACACTTCACAATCTCCATTCGACATGGTATCAAGCACATTCCTCATTCGACATGCTATTGGTTACAACTCCCTTTAGCTCTCCATAAGGTACACTCTTCTTATCTACTTTATGCTACCAAATATTCATTCACCAACATAAAGTGGGGGCAAATGTAGTCACAAAATCACACACTTTCTATTTACATTAGGCCTCTAAGTATGTCGTTATATGCATGATTCCTAAGTGAGAAAACTAGACGTTAACAACACATGTTTTTCTTTTACATTGCTTTATCCTCTTACACACTCTTCTTATTTTATTTTCTGGAATGACCACTTTACTCTTGGACATTAGACAACATATGACCTAGCTCTGTATTTACTGTTATATCCTTTAAACATTTGAGACAAGATCGACCCATCAAGGATATGAGTGCCTAGGTGTTATTGTCTCCTTTGGGCATTTCTATCATTTTCCCTCCTTTTCTTGATTTTTAAATGTCACATCATTTGGTACCTTTTCTAAAATATTTATTATTACTTTGGGTTATCTTTTCTTGTTGTTAATGATGAAATTCAAACAAGGGAATCATATATACATGACTTACTCACTATCATTAGGGGTTGGACAATCTTGGGGCTAATACTTACTATCTACTACTTGGGCAAAGAGAAACATTCAAGGATTACATTTGGGTTACATCATTCACTTTGTATAGAGGGGTTATTTCGAATTCCATCTCACATATTCAACTTAAGGGAAAAGTAGTTGTAGCCCACTATTTTGGTGCGACTGGCACAAGGGCAACCTAGGTTCAAAGGACACAATTCAAATCACATACACAAGAATTACATAGAGTTTGAAATGTAGTGCAATGCTTAGTGACATTCACATTGGGGCGATCTGTTGAGGTCGGTCCAGACTCAAGCACATGCATTATTTATTCCATCTAATGTTTGTTTGAGCCTTGTTTAGGTATCCAGGGTTTATTTTGTAGGTACAAGTGTGACACATGAACCTTATAACAAAGTGGATGTGACAAACAATGAAAGGTAGAAGATAAGTTCATAACTTGAAAAGATCAAATTCAAAGTTGTTTCTGGACACTAGCACCTATTTCGAGACACCAACACTTGGGTGGTCCTATCCTCATCTCAGGCGGTCTTATCTCGAAAAGGTTTCAAATCTCAATTTTCTAGACAAAGCTTACACAGTTAAAATATAGCATGTTCTAGTCAATTTCCAACCCATAATCAACCCATATTTACTGATACAAGCTAAGTAATTTTCATCTCCTATCTTGCACACTTGCTTGTACTTTGCATGTTAGATCTTGTTTATCACTACTATATTCATTTGATCTCGGTCCTCCGATAAAGATGTAAATTTCTTTAAATCATTGCACTTAGTTGACTCTATGTGAATATGGAAGAGTTTGGGTGGTCTGAGTGCAAGAACAAACATATATGAAGCCGGAAATGCTTCGTCAATGAAATCTGTAACCTAAAATTGAGTCTGGTCAAAACCATATAACTCATTCTATAACATTTGTATGGTCTTGACCCTTTTGTATGGTCTTGGACTTGTTTGGAATATGGGTCTACAACTTCATGAGTGCTTCACCTTCCTATAAATGTGTGTCACTATTTGTCAATCTTCTTCGCTCACCTTTAGAATGGCTCTGTAAACTCTATTCAAACCCTCAAACCCTTGTAGTGTAAGGAGTTCATGTAAAACAAAGTTAGTTGGGTTATGAGCACCTTATGCATCATTGAGGTCGTCACTACTCTAAATAGGGCTCAAACCACACATTGTTCTCCTAGCATGTGATATCTACTATAGTGCAATCAAAATTTGACAATCGTGCTTTGACAATGTTTTGTTTAAGTTTCACACTTGCTCAAATGCTTGGAAAGGGTCACTTTACTTGCTTGTATAATGAAGATGGAGACTCCTAGACCTAGGAGGAGACTTCATACAAGTAGACGGTGCTGCTCCAAAGGATGTGCATGAGATATTTCATAGTTTAGGGAGCTTTAAATTCCTTTTGTGTTAGATTTTACATGAGGAGTTCATAAAGTGTTAGGTCCCTAAATGAGGTATGATTTACTTGCTTATATATGCTTTCGAAGGTTGTTATGTCATGAAAGACCGACCAAATGGATATATTTTTTTATATGAATGTGATGAAATTAAAATAATTAATGCACAACATGTCGGTCCAAAACTATATAGTAGGGTTGATATGTAATTTTACAAATTGATCGAAATCGACGTTTTTGGACAAGAGGGAGAAAAACTTATTTTGACTTTATGGGCCTAAGCATAGATGTTTCTAGATGTATTTTGTGCAATTATATTTTAGAAACTAACGATAGAGAGGTGTGCAAAGATAAGTAAATACATTAAGTGCTTCCAGGGTATGCTAAGAAAAAGTGAGGAGAGTGCATTTGTCCATACAAGTGTGTAATGTCAAGATCAACAATGTCAAATGATAGATTGCTTAATTGGAGTTTCTACTGATTGGGGCGTGTGTGTTTTGATCTTAAGTGGAGAAAAATAAAGAATCCAAAATAACTTGAAAATAAACATTTAACACGCGGGTTCTATATGAGTTTCGTTAGGTGAAGCAAGAATTTTTTTCTTTGGAGGCATCATAAATAACTTGACTATAAACTTATTTGAAAAAGGTACAAAACATGGAAGTTCACATGTGGCCTATAATGGTTGTAGAAGAAAATATAGGTAGGAGGAAGGACACATGGATGAAACATAACATTAAACGAATGAATACATGGAACATTAACATGCAAGAGTGTCTAAATACTAATGAGAAAATAAAAATATATGTGTGAGAAAAATTTAGGATATGAATGGGGACACGATAGCTTAGGCGAAAGAAATAATACTACATCAAAGAATTTAATCTAACTCGTGACCACAAGGAAAATACCTACTTATGGGCACATATCAAATAGAAAAGAAAAATGTTCATGACATATTTAAGGACTAGTTCACACCATCTTAGGTGTGAAATTGAGAGATGGACATCTCCTAAAGAAGAGTGGGAAGAAAGAACGTGCATGTTTTGCAACAAAGGGGTAGTGGAAACAAAATGACACTACATCATGGAGTGCACAACATATAATGACATCCGTATCAAGTACAATGACAATTTGAAAGTAGACAACCTACCATCCGACGATCAAATTTGAAGGGTTGGTCTGAATTTTATTGTGAAAGGCAAATATTAGACTAGCCCTTCGATGATGAAAAACAATATGAATGTTTTACAATTCATATGACAAGAATAAATAAGTACACATGTCATAAAAATTAAGAATATTTATTTTAAATGATATTTTTTTAATCACCAGTTGATTGACATCTCAAATAAAAAGGGAAATTTCAAGTAATCCAAACAAAATGACCCCTCAATCATAATGGTGTAAAATTAAGTTGCATTTAAACTGGTAAAATAATCAAATTATGATGTAAAGAAAGCCCAAATTTGTAATATTATAATTTCCTAAAAATCATCATAACTAAAATAAGCATTAAATAAATTTAATAAATAAATACATAAACAAATAATTGAAATGAGACAAGAAGACACACAAATCAGTAAACACATAAATACCATCAAACTGCGTGTGGGACACTAGGATCTCTTATCAAAATCATTAAGAAAACTTGTAAATAATAAAATAAATAACTTTAACTTCTACTTGGATTTTAGTGCTAAAATTAAAACCCATTTGGATTCTTACCACTTCAATAACAAAAATCCATTTGTATTTTAACCACTAAAATTAAAAACTCGCGTAAATTTTACCTAGTAAAATGCATTAAATTGGATATTTTCCAAATAAATTAAAGAAAATGTGCATCCATACATTGAAACACCCACACTAACTGTCACCTACAGATACATTTAAATATTCTTGGTTAGATTTCAAAGCCAAGAGCTTCACCTCGTGCACAATATGCATTCAGATCTACTACACGAAATGATGTTTTACCAAATTATACTACTCCATGAAACACACACACCCTTCGTAATCCTCCCTAAATATGTTCACAATCCTCTTCCTCAACTCCTTAGGCATAGAGTTGAGCATCATTGTCTTGAGCACAATTGTAAATATAAAATTCTTGTTGGCCTCCACATCACTGTTATTGAACAACAATTAGAGAGAAGATACCAATGATGACTTAGAGGGATTTTTTCAATGGATGAAGAAGATTATATCTACCTATTCTCCTTCTTTGAAATGAGCTCCTCTTCTTTGCCATGCATTCTGCCATCTCAAATAGGTCAAATCAACCTTTGCATTAGGAAGAAATTTGACACTTACTCGGTTCTTCTTTACAAGGGTCATTATGGGTGGTCTCCTCAAGTGACTCAACCTTTGTTTTGCTTGAAAGAAAACCCCATCTACCTTTTCCCCAAGATCCTTCTCCATTGCATAAAAATAGAGCTAATCCAATTATCTTGGCTCGTGGCTTGTCTACGCATCGAGCTCAAAACAATCTAGGTGATTTGGAACAAGACCATTATGAACTCATTTTGCCCTTTGACACCAACACGGTTCCCATAGAGCCTTCTTGAAACCCTACATTCATGAGCCACAAATTAAAGTCACTCTTTGAGATCAATTCAACACTTTTCTCCAAGCTCTTCCCCAACCTCAAATATCCATCTCAGCCCATATCCAAACTAGTGGCCACTCTACACGTTGGATCTATTCCAAATCATGTTGTGTAGGCTCCCAAGTGTGTAAATATTTGTGTGCAAGTTGATCCTAGCTTTGTTCTATGCCTCTCAAGGTGGCTCCTGCAACAAACAAGTGGAAACAAGTACAAAGTGGTAGATAAAACATCTGAATGAATCCCAAGAAAAGGCTAGAACCGTAAATAGTAATATTAAATATTTGGTTTTTAGGTATTTGTGCTCAAGTATTTGCTAAGCTGGCATCAACTTGCTAGAAACTTGGGATTTGAGCTTAATAGTATTATAGTAGTAGTATATTTATTATATTAAAACTTTTGGTAATTTCAAGTATTACGCCTTGTCTAATGTATCTACGAGTCATACACAGAGCCTAGAAAGTTGGAGGTGATTATTGTTTGTAGAAGTAATCAATTTTTTTTTTTAAGAAATAAAAATTTCACACAAATTATTGATGACATTTTTCACCATAGCCCTTCTTTTGAAAGTTTTAAAAGTAACTTGCACTTCTGTATTGTTAGATGATTTTTACATTTTGATTTTTTTTTGACGTGCAAATTTTTACCTCCCTTTTCTGATGGGTTTGAGACCTTGGAAAGGGCCATGACGGACCCAATTTTGAACCCCAGTACCATCCTTGTTTGTAGAAGAAAGACTTGTCAAAACGACGAATCTCTTGGTCAAGATCCACAAGAATAGATGGAACATCAAAAAGCCATAGGGCAACTTTTGAAGTGGCTATGCTCGGTCTACCTAGCGGGTGCTATGAAATTCATGGTGCCAAGAAAAAATAATATTGATGTGGCTATAATGAAAAAATGAGGTCGTTGCGTCAGTTGCACCACGCTACATGCCCTCTTTTAGGGCTCGTGTTCCGAGGCTATTAAACGAACTCTATATACATTAGGGTTATCAGCAATTGCCTGACCTCATATGACCAGATCCAGAGATTAGTTTTTTTGGTCCAGTACCTAGCTTGAGTAGTCTTGCGTGGATACATGAAAGACGGAGTTATGTTTTTGTAGTTTGGAAGCGAGAGTTGTTTGGCTGAGAGGAGGAGTCTGCAATCTCTTGCGCTTTGCCTGCACTTCCACGAAACATGGTATGCACGTCTGCTCCCTTTGTCTTTGTTTACCGGTTAGCGAAAAAGACTTATCGATTGGGCTGTGGTGATTATTATTGCAGTTATTCTTTTCATACTTCAAGGAGTTGGTCGGAAAAGAGGTGACGGTGGAGTTGAAGAATGATTTGGCCATCAGAGGAGTTCTGCATTCTGTGGATCAGTACCTCAACATCCGACTCGAGAACACACGAGTCGTTGACCAACACAAATACCCACATATGGTAACCTTTCCTTTTCCCCTTCCATCACTTTCTTCATAGCTGTTGCAGCTTCAATTTTGCAAATTCCTACTGTGCGGTGGTGTGGGATTTTGTCTCCAAAAACTATCTAGCTCGTTCTTAAAGATGGAAAGATAAAACTTGTACAAAGTATAAAGATCAAATAAACTAAACTGTTACGAAGCTCAAAGATCAAATAAACTATGTATACCTCGATGTTAAAGATGTAAGTTGCACACGGAACCTGGAAACATGTACATCTTTCGATACAGAAATGCTTCAGAAAACGGAAGCCCTTAAACCCTCAGGAACGTGGAAACATTAAAGAAAACGAGTAATGTAACAATTATAAAATATAGATATTTTAAAAATAATTTATAAACACAAATTGAATTAAGAACGACATAAATGGATGAAAAACACATTTTTTATAATGCTTATATGTCAAAAGTTAGCATCTATAGATGACTACATGTGATGCATCATAAACTCTGTTCTTAATCTTCGAAGTCATCAAAATCAACAACAAAACGTGACGAAGCCCCATTTCCTGTAAGTTCAGTAGAAGGTGTATGGGGAGGATTTTCACCATCCTCAACATCAAGTGGAGCCATGGAAATGATATACGTAACGGTAAAACATTTCTCAGGAATGCTCTGAAATGATTCCAATTTAAGAAACAGTGCAACGCTAGTTTTTTGGTGCCATTTCTGTTTACATAACAGCTTGTGCTTAGAAGTTTTCTGCAACATAGTTAAAGATGGAAAGGTAATGCCCACATAAATTATGTAGGACTTCTATGCCTTTATAAAATCTAGTCTTGATATATTTCTACCAAACCTTAAAATCTATTTGGTGAATAGGAAAAACGTGCCAACCTGTGAACTAGCAACCTTGCTAGCCAGGTTACACCTTCAGAACAAGAAGAATAATGGCGATTGAATAGCCTTTCCTTTCCAACCAGCTATAGATATTTACTGAGAGGACTCATAAAAATGATAAGTCTAGTGAAATATGGTTAATAGATTTGAGAATTTGATATAATGAGGTGACACATATTCATACTGTTAATGTGAATGGGTTTCTCAAGGGAAAATTGGAAAATGCTTTGGATTAGAAAGAGGATGATCTCCGGAGCCTTAAAACTCATTTTTCTTGTAGCAAAATATCTCTTTAAGAGGATGCATTATTGCAAATATTGATATCCTAAATAAGATCGTCAATTTCAAATGGGCATTTCCACCTACTTTAATCATACAGAAGAAAGAAAAGGAACCCTTTGTGGGTCACATGTGAAGGACCCATATACAATAATACCAGTATGTAGTTTATACAAGAGAATAGATTTTATTATATCAAAGGATCAAGCAATTTTGCTGCAAGCCCCCAAATTAGGGATGGGGTAGGAAGGCAGGCAAATGAGTTATCGTAGACTCCTAAAAAGACATAAAATGTAGAGGCTAAGGTGGCACATGAATAGGAAATTATCAAGAATTGCAGATTTCTAATCACATAGAGAAACAAAAAGTAGAAAATGATGTCCACATTATTTTAGAGTTCAGGAAAAAAGTTTTCAAGTTCTTTACCAAATTACCCGTGCATATTTGCAGGAATATGATGAAGCCATGAAGGTGACATCCTTGAGTCGAAGGATATAGTAAAGCACCGATATGTAACTCTCGAGCCTCTTAGGGATTCAAGAAAATATCCTATTTCTTTGCATGCAATGTAGCTTAGCATCCTAAACCAGAATATTATTACATCGAGAACAATATAATGTGGATAGAGTTAGTCCTCAATTGCTAGTATATGGTTTTTTTAAATAGGTGGGCTTCACTTCCCAGCTGGTTGGGAAATGTAGACTTCAAAAGAAAATTCACAGATGCCTTCACGGAACCCAAATGTTCTTGTTAAAATTGTAGAATGAAATATCACGAAGATTATACCAATGTAAATTCAATTTGACCATTACACCTAGATAAAGTAAATCAATTGTAAGAGGAAATTAACATCAAGATGGAAATTAGTCGTCCCTCTCTTGTTGTATGGTGGGGCACTTATTGACACAATGACCTTGGTTCAAAAGACCCCGAGGGAAAACAAGGAAAGTTGGATGTCCCGATCGTTATTGGGACCTTTTGCAAGATTGTATTTGAACCCTTTTGCAAGAAACATTAGAAGAGGGTTTAATTGTGGAAGCCAAGGCACAATGTTGCATCAATCACGCTTAATCTAGTGTTCTAAATTTGATGGGGTTGGCAAAGTTATTAAACCAAGGCCTGGTTAGGCAAGTTGCCTTGTTCGCAGATATCATAGATTTAGTTTCATTGGTTGCGACTTGCAAATGATTGACTATGAGTGGGGAGAGGACGACAACGGAAAATAACTTCTTTGGACCTGTTTGCGAAGGCATTTTGTAACAGCTTGGGGTCTTTCATCAAGATGATCACTTCTCACTCAAGAAGATCACGTCTCGGCCCTCAAAAACATGAGTCAACAAAGCTCCTTGAAATACTATTTAAAAGAGTGTATATGTATAATTGTGGTGTATAGTGATGGGTTCCAATACTTTATAGGTGATTCAACAAGTAGAAGTTTAGTTAAAGGTTTCTAGAGGTTGCTTTTCAGTAGCTTAGAAGCTTCTATAGCGGTGAAGGTAGTGTTAGTGCAAAATCACAACACCCCCAAATGAGTCGTCAAATCTGCTTTTCTAAGGCAGATTCATTTGGTGTGATTCGCATAACATTGAGTTTTCCCCCAAAGTGTGGGACTTCGCAGGTGGAAAAACTCTCCAGATTAAAGGCTGGTTCCTATTCCTCTGTTTAGGTGCATGCGTGAAAACTTGCAGAGGGCCTATTCCTAAACCTAATCTAAGTTTTACCAAGGAGACAGGATAAAAGGAATGCAGAAATCAAACTAAGCTATAAGGTGATGCACCAAAGGAATGATGAACATTTGTTTTGCTAATAGACACAAACCAACAAAATGCATACAATAACCAAGCATAGATAACCAGATCTATAATGAAAGACCAAATGAAAGCAAAAGAGACAAGAAAGGATCTAAAATCGATCACAAACGTGTTTTATTGCTTTGCAGATTGATACAATGCATTACAAAGTGGCCAAAAGCGTAAAACGACATATTACAGTCTAGTGGAAGGTCTGAAAACTCCATGAGTTCCTTTGCCAAAAGAAAAGGGGAGCCTGCAAAATAGAAGAATGTCCAACCCTTACAATGAGTCTTGACCCGGTATTTATAGACTCAATCAGAGAAGAAAGAAAGAGAGAAGCGGAAAAAATAGGTTGAAGCTCAACCACTGCTATTAATGCCTCCTACAAAATCTGCCCCAAATCGCTTGGATCAGATCAATCTCTGGTTCGGCGCCTTGAAGGAAGAGGAAACGGCGGAATAGATCGAATCTGATTTGGTTGTTGAGGCAGATAGATCCGCATTAATGGCCCTGAAGATGTTTTCTCCATTTTTCTTTACCTAACCTCCCCAAACTTAAAGTTTCATATCTCCATGGCATGGGCAAAGCCGAGATCTTTCCAACGGTGTCAGATTTGCAATATTTCGAGCCTTGAGTCGAAAGATATGCCCCTTCGAAGTTTGTATCGGGTCCGTACAAAAGGGCGGGAAAACCAGTTAAAAACGGGCCCCCTTTTGACCTTTGGGACACGTGGAGGGCTAGTGCTTGTCTGAAGGTGGCCTCTGTATTTTGCTCTTGGAATAGCGCAGGGCTGACACGTGGCTTCCTCCGCATTGCTCGCTCAATTTCTTTATTTCTCGGTTAAGCTCTTTGCTCGGCGGGGTCATATTCCTTGTCAGGGACACACACGCGGTCTGGCGCTTGTTTGAGAACCCTCTCTCAATTTGATCCTTGAATTAGCGCAGTTGGACACTTGGCGCTCTCCGCCGGTCTGCCACCATGCATTGACTATTCAACTCGACTCTGTCCCCTTTTCGAGACTGGACGTGTGGAGGCTCTCGTGCTCACTTTGAAACTCCCGATCAAAATTTTTCCCTTGGAGGAGCGTCGAGTTGACACTTGGAAGCCTCCGCAGGTCTTTGGACTTTTCAACGACCTCTCCCTTCCTTTTCGGGCCCGGGGCTACGTGGCAAATTGGCGCGAGTTTGAGTCTCTCGCTTTTGGATCTACCCTTAGAGATGTGCCGCTTCCAACACTTCTATACTTAGCCTTTTTGAGGCCCGCTTTGCCCGCCTTTTGACCTTGGTTGACCATCTGCTACGTGGAGGACTGGCACGAGTTTGAGTCTTCTCTTTGGACTCCCATCTTGGATTTGCGTCGAGCCAACACTTGGCTTCTTCCTACCTAGCCGAAGACTTTTCAGGCCGCACAACTTTTGGGGCTCTGGATGTGTGGAAGCCTGGCGCTCATTTGAACTTCCTTTCTTGGATTCAACTTTGGAGAAGCGCCGTTCCAACATGTGGCTCTCTCCGCTGCCTTCTCCATACTTAGCCGATTTTTGGACTCGTTCTGAACTGTTTTGAGCCCGAAGACTTTGGATCTTCGCAGTTTCTTCTTTTTCTTGCCCCTGGCCTCTTTGTGACACTGCTTCTTCTCCTTTGACCTTGCTACTCTATTTCCGAGCCCCCTCAGTAACCCGTAGAATGGATTTAAAGCTCCGGGTTCGCTCGACAAAAGCCGTTTTCTGAATTTATCCTACACAGGTTGTTTGATCTTCGCAGGCCTCCGCCACTTCCATTACAGAGTCCTCTTGCAATCTGTTTGCGGGAATCAAACGTGATTTCTCGATTCCTTCAAGCGGGTCGTTACGATCCAAATGGTAATATACTCCTTTACCCCTAATATTGGAAAACCCAAATGTAGAGTGTTAGTGGGTGCTATATTGTTTATTATGCAAAACTGGACTTTGTTTGAAGTGCAAAGGGAAGTGGTCCAAGGGGTACACACTTGCATGGCATGCTAGAAGACCCACAAGATTGATAGTATGGACAACAAATGATAACGGGTGGTTGAAAGTGCTCATGAGGAATTAGCAGATTTTGAGGAAGTTGCCAATTCTCTGACCAAGAAAAAACTTTCTGAATGAAAAATTCATAGAAACCTTTGTGGAGCCAAAAGTCCTTTGTGAAATTGCATAACAAAATGCTAAGAACATTGAATCAATTAAATTATTTTTGACACTACAAAAATAGCAAAACCATGAGTTAAAATATTACTTGGCCTGATGATTGCACCTAATTACCAAGCATCTCGCTCACATACTTCCATAACTATACGAATAGCTGTACCACTATCGAGCGAGCTGTCGCACCATTGAAAAGTGCTACAGTTCTGTCTGCATACAAATATTGATTGAAAAAACAAATTGTGGCATAGAAGATTTGTGCACCTAATTTTTCAGGGTTTGATATTGGGAAGTAAAATATAGCAATAGGAATGCTATTCATTCAGAAAACTACTGATTCTTATGAAAGTTATATACATGGAAGCAACATAGAAGTCTATTTGTAAAAGAAAGAATGCGCTGACAAAGAGCTGTGTTCTTAACTAGAATAGAGTAAAAATAATCTGCAAATAACTTGGAAACAAATGCTGAAATGTAAAAAGGGGTACACCTGCACACCTGATATGGAATTACACCATAAGAGGTTACAAAGACAATTCTTTGTATTAGGTTGATATCTAAATGGTGACAAAGATGCAATGCTTAGGGGTTTCCCTCAATTTATACTTGTGTGGGAAGAAAATTCTAATTGCATTGATACAATCCCTTACTAATCTAAACACAACAAAACAATACCTTAACCCCACCAGGCAATAATTTATTTCTAATACCATGCTGTGCTTGGGTACACAATAGAAAGAATCCTATTGGTGTTGTTTCATATAAATTATGTGGATCCATGTCAATTTGGTTGCCTGGTCTGAGATATGTTTTAACTTTCATTCATAATTTTTAAGAAAGATTGAGCTTGTTTCTTGAAGAACAAGTTTGGAGTATTTCAAAATTGTACTGAGTTTCAAAGTGATGGAGGATAGGCAAAGTGGAAAGAAGATTCTAAGAATGGTCAAGTTTTGAAAGATCCCCAGATGGATCTTCCTTACACTCCAATGAGTTTTTATATCAAACAAAAACAGCAAGTACAGATTTATGTATTTTATGTCAATTTCCCTAGTGCAGATCTGGAAAGTGCGACTAGGGTTTAAGAGAGATATCAATGTAAATCACACCCAATAAAAATACTTCTGATTTCTAATGACTGCCCAGATATTTGGAGGCTGAATTATACAGAAAACTGAACTTATTACAGTCCAAAATAGCCCAGAAAATCAGATCTGAAGTCTGTTATTATTCAGATTGGAAATCTTCAAAAATACACTTCAGAAAATGATAAAAAGTACAGCGATCAGTTTACAGTATTATGGCAAACATTTGACAAATATTTTTGGATGAAAATACCTCTGGAATTGCTGCCAAACTGCTTACAATAGGTCGACCCAACTGCTGATTGAAAATCACTGAAAATCACCTTCAAACCTCTTCACAAACACGGCTGAACTGAACCTGGAAATCTGATGAATAACGCTGGGAATTTCTGAGTGAAATCCCCTCTCAATCCCCTGGGGTTTTCGTCCGCAAGAGATAAATCCACAAGGGTTTTCGTCCTTGGAATTTCTGATAAAAGCTCAGAGCTCTTAACAATGCAAAAGATGATAATAAAAATTTGGATACTCCCATACAAGTCGACTTGTTTATTTAAAGGGAAATCAGCCCAACTACCACCTCCAACCCGGCCAATCAAATTATTTCACTCCCCTATGCTGGTCGCATTTTCCTTTTTGGGCTTAGTGGCACGATTTCCCAAAAATGACTCCCAAGGCAAGTCGCACTTTCCCCTTTCTAATACAATTACTTTTAATTGTATTTTGATGTTGACATTTTAATTTATTATTTATTATATGTGCTTTTCATAATATTATTATTTAAAACAATAGCACAATATAATAAAATAATAAAGCTTAGTCACCCTAGAAACCCCCTTGGCCGTCGGGTAGACAAAAAGGGCCAAAGGTCTTCGTCCAAGCTTATTCGGAAAGAGGGGACATTACAGTCCTCCCTCCCCGGAGTTGCTTGCCCACAAGCAACTGCAGCAACGCTGGGTGCTGAAGAATAGACTCACCCTCCCAAGTGGCATCCTCCAAAGGTAAGTCTTTCCAACGAACCAGGTACTCCCGTATCACCTTGTTCCGCAATCTTCTCTCCCTCCAATCCAGAAGCTCCTCAGGAACCAAATCCAATCTTCCCTCATCATCCAAGGGTGGTAACTCTACTGAAGAAGTCACATGCTGCCCCAATGCCTTCTTTAAGCAAGACACATGAAAAACATTGTGTATCTTACTTTCAGAAGGTAACTCCAACTCATAAGCTACACCGTCCACTATCGCTGACAATATTCTTCGGGAGCCCATGCAACCTGTATATCTCCCTAAAAAATAAATCAGCCACCTGTGGTGCCTTAAAACTCGTGGGAATGGCAAAGAAATGCCCATACTTAGTCAACTCACACACTCTCTGCACAACTGGTAGTCCTGTAATGAAATCCATAGATATACTCTCCCACCTCTGCTCTGGAATAGGTAAGGGCTGTAATAAGCTTGCAGGGAAAGTATGCTCGGACTTGTTTTTTGACAAGTCACACACTCTCGAATATACTGTAGAACATCCTCCTTGAGACCCTTCCAAGAGAATCTCTCTCTAACCTGCCTGTATGTCTTGAAATAACCTGGATGTCCTGCTAATGGTGCATCATGGAGTGCATGTAGAATCTTTCCCTTAAGCTTAGATTCAGGTACCAAATAAATTCTACCCTTATAATAAATCAAATCAGAAATTACCTGGTAGCGCCCATCCTGAATTTTGCCATCCATGATCTCACATGCCAAGGTGTTCTTCGAATACTCGACCACCAATTGAGACTTCCAATCTGCAGAAATCTCACTCATGGAATATAGGACAGCAATATGGGGCCTCCTCGATAGTGCATCAGCCACAACATTCTTCTTCCCTTTGACATACTCGATGTCAAAATCATAGGCCTGGATCCTGCTGACCCACTTCTGTTGCCTCTCATTGAGTTCCTTCTGTTCCAAGAAGTACCTCAAGCTGTTATGGTCGGTCCTCACTACGAACTTCCCTCCCACCAAATACTGTCTGAACTTCGCCAACGCATGCATGATGGCGAGCATCTCCTTGTCATAGGTGGAATACAACCTCTCGTTCTCCCTCAACTTCCTACTCTCATAGGCAATGGGATGACGGTCCTGCATCAAAACTGCACCAATACCTGAACCCGAAGCATCACACTCTAAGATGAATGGCTTAGAGAAATCTGGGAGAGCAAGGACTGGACATGTGCTCATCACCACCTTGAGCTCATCAAATACTATCTGTGCCTCATCTGTCCATCTAAATGCCCCCTTCCTTGTGAGATCTGTCAATGGTGCAACAATATCTGAATAACCCCTCACAAATCTCTCGGTAATATCCACATAGCCCTAGGAATCCCCGCAACTCTGATATGTTCCTAGGTGAAGGCCAATCTTGCATAGCCTGTATCTTCTCCTGATGGACCTTGACCCCATTGGCCCCAATGACATGCCCCAGATACAATATCTTAGTAAGTCCAAACTCGCATTTGGACATCTTAGCAAATAGAGACTGAATCTCCATAATGCCAAGTACCTCATCTAAATGCCTCAAATGATCCTCCCATGTCCTGCGTAGATCAAGATATCATCAAAGAAAACTAGCACGAACTTCCTCAACTGCTTGTTGAAGAGATGGTTCATGCATGACTGGAAAGTGGCAGGTGCATTAGTGAGACCAAATGGCATCACCAAGAACTCATAATGCCCGTAGTGACATCTGAATGCTTTGTCTTGAGGATGTCCTCCTCTCGAACACGAATCTGATGGATCCTTGATCGAAGATCAATCTTCGAAAAGTAAATGGCCCCATGCAATTCATCCAAAAGCTCATCAATACGAGGGATGGGATACCTGTTCTTGATTGTCTTCTTGTTGAGGGCCCGGTAGTCAATACACATTCTCATCGTCCCGTCCTTCTTCACCAACACCACCGAAGAAGCAAATGGGCTAGAACTAGGACGGATATGCCCCATATCAAGAAGCTCCCTGATGGTCCTCTCTATCTCATCCTTAAATTTCTTAGGATGACGATAGGGTGTAGTGATCACTGGCTTGGCACCCTCCTCCAACTCTATGACATGCTCAAACCCTCTGTCTGGCGGTCTTCCTGGAGGAATATCACCAAAAACCTGCCCATGCCTATCTATTATGGTCTGAATATCTGTATGCAACTGCTGTCCACCATCTGAAGAAGATTTGGATGAAATGAAACATTGGGCTGCCCATGCAACCTCTCCATGACTGATAATAGACTCCATCCTATGTGCTGAAACAACTCTAGGCCCACCATCCGAAAGAGCTCGTAGCACAATCTTCTTCCCATCTGACATAAACTCTAGCTCCATTCGTCTGAAATCCTGCACATATCTCCCCAGAGACTGAAGCCACTGAATTCCCAAAACTGCATCTATCTCTCCAAGTCCAACTATGTAAAAATCATCTGTCAATGTGTAGTCTCCTAGCTGGATACTAAGCTGTGGAATCCGTCTAGTGCAGCTTAGAGCAAAGCCATCTGCCACTCGTACACTGAACCCCTCAAATTCTTCAACCTGTAATCCCCGCTTCATCACAAATCCCTCATCAAGGAAATTGTGTGTAGCGCCACTATCAATCAAGCAAACAACTCGCTGGCCCTTAAGCACTCCTTTCAAACGAAAGGGATGATACCTAGGGACTCCAGAAAGTGAAGCAATAGTACCTGAGCCTGATGTATCTCCATCTCCTAGCTCTACCTGGGGCTGCTCCTCATGTGCACCATGATCACTGTCCTCTGCATCTGTATCTGCTTTGAAGAATCTGCCTCTACATCTGAGATAACCTCAATAAGATGCACCTTGCCTTTCCCAAGGCAGTTGTGTCCAGGCTCCCAGTGGTCCTTGCAATGGAAACAAAGTTTCTTCCTCCTCAACTCATTCCGAGTCTCCTGATCCATCCTAGGAGGGGGAACACTCTTCTGCTGAGTAGTGGAACGTTGAATCGGTTTGGAGCTTGTGAAGGGCTTCTTACTAGGCTGGTAAGAAGTGGGAGTTGTCTCCAAATCTAATGTTGTCTGGATAGCATCATGTAATGTAGTAGGCCTAAGGGCCTTGACCAACCCTCTTAACCTGTCATGCAAACCCTCAATGAAAAGCATTACCACACGTCTCTCGGGCATCTCGGGTACCATTACTGCAATCCGCTGAAATTCGTTGATGTAAGAATCAACGTGCCCACTCTGTCGTAGCTGTGCCAAATCCCTGTAATATAGTTCCACATCTTTGTGGTCAAATCTGGCAATCAACTTCTCACTAAACTCCCTATATGACCGTAGTAAGTCATGTCTCTGTGTGATAAGCCCATGGTGCCACCAATCATATGCCACTCCCTCCAAGTGTAGAGTAGCAAACTGAATAGCCTCCTGTTCCTGCATAGGTTTGAGAGTGAGGTATGTATCAAGCTTGTGAATCCATGCCCTGGCACTAATCTTTCCACTGCCATCGAAGGTGGAAAGGGTCACCTTATTGGTAACCTGCTTCAATTCTTTGTTTTGCTGGGTCCTAGGCCTCTGTGCTTGCCTAGCTCTCAAGCTCTCCCTTTTCTGCATACAATACTGGTGGAGGGGAAAGGCGTTCCGTACCTCTTCCGGTAATGCTCTCCACTCATCATGAGCTACCATTACATTATCCTGAAAGGCTATGTCTTCAAGTGGGTCCTCAACTAATGGTGGCTCCTCCCTTTGTAGGAATCTAGGCTGCATAGGTCGATCCGCAGTCCTTGTGGGTCTCCTTTCCTCTGTATATCTCCTATCTCGTGGAGGGGAACCCCTCACGCTACCCACCTCTGTAGGTACCCGGTTGTGCCTTCTGTGGCTGCTAGCTATGGATGCAGATCTTTCCCTTCTATCATGCCGATTTCTTGCCCTATCCATAGTCAAATTCTCCATCAGCTGTCTCATGGTCTGAATCATTTCCTGATGGGAATCGATCATTCCGCTGAAAAGAACATCTGGGTCAGGTCGCTCACGTCGTGGAGGAGTGTGTGCTCCCTCTCCTCTATCCATGATTCCGGGACTACTTTCAGTATTCAGATCTGTTCGAATACGTGCCTGACTCCTTGTATAATATCGGTGTGGCCCAACTTCTGTAGGCTGCATAAAACAAACCAAAACAAACCCTCCAGGTGGGAGGATTGATGCTCTGATACCACTGAAAGATCCCCAGATGGATCCTCCTTACACTCCAATGAGTTTTTATATCAAACAAAACAGCAAATACAGATTTATGTATTTTATGTCAATTTCCCTAATGCAGATCTGGAAAGTGCGACTAGGGTTTAATAGAGATGTCAATGTAAATCACACCCAATAAAAATACTTCTGATTTCTAATGACTGCCCAGATATTTAGAGGCTGAATTATACAGAAAACTGAACTTATTACAGTCCAAAATAGCCCAGAAAATCAGATCTGAAGTCTGTTATTATTCAGACTGGAAATCTTCAAAATACACTTCAGAAAATGATAAAAAGTACAGCGATCAGTTTACAGTATTATGGCAAACATTTGACAAATATTTTTGGATGAAAATACCTCTGGAATCGCTGCCAAACTGCTTACAACAGGCCGACCCAACTGCTGGTTGAAAATCACTGAAAAACACCTGTAAATCTCCTCACAAACATGGCTGAACTGAACCTGGAAATCTGATGAATAACGCTGGGAATTTCTGAGTGAAATCCCCTCTCAATCCCCTGGGGTTTTCGTCCGCAAGAGATAAATTCACAAGGGTTTTCGTCCTTGGAATTTCTGATAAAAGCTCAGAGCTCTTAACAATGCAAAAGATGATAATAAAAATCTGGATGCTCCCATACAAGTCGACTTGTTCATTTAAAGGGAAATCAGCCCAACTACCACCTCCAACCCGGCCAATCAAATTATTTCACTCCCTATGCTGGTCGCATTTTCCTTTTTGGGCTTAGTGGCACGATTTCCCAAAAATCACTCCCAAGGCAAGTCGCACTTTCCCCTTTCTAATACAATTACTTTTAATTGTATTTTGATGTTGACATTTTAATTTATTATTAAACTTTATCATTTATTATATGTGCTTTTCATAATATTATTATTTAAAACAATAGCACAATATAATAAAATAATAAAGCTTAGTCACCCTAGAACCCCCTTGGCCGTCGGGTAGACAAAAAGGGCCAAAGGTCTTCGTCCAAGCTTATTCGGAAAGAGGGGACATTACAAGTTTAAATCAAATGAGTTTAAACTTTGTTGGACATAGAGAAGAAAGCTTACATAACCTGACAAATGGTGTTACAGATATAAAAAAATAGGACCATAGTTGAGATGGCAAAAGCACGGTGAAGGTTAAGGAGTTCCACTTTTATTTAGATAACAAAAACATTGTGAAGGATAGGGAGTTTAACTTAGTAGCAACAGTTTATTCGACAACATACGTCCTTAATCAAAGTATTGTCAAATTAGTGAGAAACATAACACCATAAGAAATTTGGAGCACGATATCATTGGCTTGAATCATTATAATTTTCCACTATTAGAATGAGACTCCTGTAATAGCTGTAAAGTTGGTTAAATCAGCAAGTCTGTGTTAGCAGCTATATCGGGATGGGAAATGAATCAAATGGACATTGAGATTACAGTTCTAATAGTTGTGTTTACTAACATAAGTAGATTGCTTTGTCTATTCAAAGTATGTAATCTTTTGATATTCATGGGTGTGGAGTTTGGTATGGGCTGAAGCTTTTGAAGTGACTATCAAGCAATGTACCGTATGGCTTGTGCAATAAAGATAATATGGTATCAGAGCCTGAACATTTTCACAACTATTAATTTGAGAGAGTCATGCTGAAGGTGTGTGCGAAAATTATTCTCCAAAACTGGTGTTTTTGATTGAAGCGCTCATATAGAGACATTGACAACAGTAGTTGAGCAAATGGTAGTGTGATCGCAGCAGGAGAGGGGTTAAAGAGGTGTTTTGAGCATGTCTGCGTGAAGCTTGCACATCAGAGGAGCAATAATAGCCTAAGGCGCATGGGGTGGGGAGGGCATTGTGGAAGGGCACTGTATTGCATAACCCGTGTATTTGTTAGCAGCTGTTTGGTGTTTGGAGGATTGGTGCTCTGTATTAGAATATTTATTGCTGTTTTAGCAAGTATAGGGCGCAGGAGAGAGTCCTGAGTGGCGTGTGACAGAATGCTTGAGGCGCTGTACAAAGGTGCGACCTTTGACAAAAGATAAGTTAAGAGGGAGAGGAGACTGCAAAATATTAAAATGCACGAGGAGGAGGTGATCTGAAGCTTGCTGGAGTGGCACTTGCAGATGCAAAGCCAGTAATGGTAGCGCAGCAGTGAGGTGCCATACAGAAAGGTTATATTATAAAGTTTATAAAAATTTAAGAAAGCATAGTTTTTCTAGTATTAAAGTTCTTTTAAATTTTGTAAAGCTACAAAACTTTATAAGCTCAATTAATCTTTTCCTTAAGTTTGGTTGAGGATCATACTAATTATGTAACTTTTGATCTGGTGGGCAGTTTCTGATGAAATTTTACCATGGCTGGCATGCTGCTTTAGTCTCAAACATTGACCAGGGAAAATTATGGTTTGTGGAGTCATAAAGTATTCACTAGATGTGAGCACAGAGATCCTGAACAGACCATGTTAAACAAAGAACAAGGACCTGTTGATGATCCCAAAGGTTATGATAAAAGACATTTAGAAGCTTTAGTGCTTCTAAATTGTTAGTTGCAAAACACATTAGTGCCAAAAGTACTAAATCATACTACAGTGTCAACACTATGGACAAACCTAAAAGAAAAGCACTAGACATCAGAAGCTGGGCTGTCATTGTATCTTAAAAATTTCTTGTTTTCTACTAAGTTGCATGGAATTGTCTCTAAATATTTGTAGTGATCATGGTTACCATAGTCTTTGGGACGATGGGATAGGGGGATGGGGTTTTGGGAAGCCAAAAGTTTTCACAGATTTTGGGGACAGTGGGGCATAACTATTTCAATAAATGCATAAAATTAATATTTGAATACTTATCAGGGGTTTAAACTTTATTTGATATTTTTCATGGTACTTTTAAGATTAGGGTTCAATTTCGTCGTAAAAATTACAACTTTTTTCTTTCTGGAGGGGTCTATTTTAAAGTAATAGCATCAGAAAAAATAAAAAAATTGTATTTAAAAAATTGGGGAAGTCCCCTCCAAGTTCCCTCATCTGAAATGTTCAAGACTAATAGGATGCCAACAAAATCTAGGGGATGCATCCCTATGAAACATTGGTTGCTAGTGAACGATACTAGTGATCAGTTGATTGCTATTGAGAAATGGGTTGATGAAAAAGATATGGGAGCTTAGGTTTTATAGAGCTTGCCGTCATCGTTTGTTGAATCTCTACATCTGATTGCGAAGACTCAAATGCTCGACATCTTTTGCAAAAGAAGCGGAGGCAGGATCAAGAAGAATCATTGACCTCAAACACTATAGAGAGTGCATTCAGTGCATGATTCAAAGGCAAAGGCAGGAAAAACACAAGCAATTCATCAAATGACTCTTCCAAAGGCACTAACACATCAAAGAGGTCAAAATGGAAATTTTATTATTGTAATGAGCTTGGATATGAAAAATTGTTAAGAGACGAATTGACTTGGCACGTTAGAACAAATCAAAGCATGCAGATGTTACTTAGAATGATGAGCAAGATTTGATAGATGAATTTGCATTCGTTACATCTCATGACCAATCAATGAAGTCCATGACATTGTTTTTTGACTCGATGCATCCAAACACTATACATGTGGCAGAATTTGGTATGTAAATTTTATCAAGATAAGGATACCAAAGTGAATCTATTTCATTAGGTGATGGTTGAACTCACTATGTTAAAGGATGTGGAGGTTCGTGTCACATTGAAGTTTGAACAATTCTCGTTAGTTATAGTTTCAAGAATGTTTGATATTTTCTTCATACGAACAAAAATATCCTCTCTTAGCGAAATAACTAAGAATCCTACTCGTGTGTAGAAATTCAAGGCAACAAATGTATGGTCAAAACTCTTCATGGTAAGAAGGTGATTGTTGTTGGTATTGGTGAGAAGCGATTATAAAAGTTTGTTGATCCAAAAACAACAAATGCACATGCACTCTCAGCGGCAAAAAATAATAATGTACTTTGGCACAAGAGGTATGGACACATAATTATCATTATTTGTTTGTACTTAGCAAGATTGAAATGGTCGATGGACTTCCCTCGATTCAGGGAAGTTGGAATGTATGTACATTGGGAGAATATTGTTAACACCAATTTGATATTGTTAAAGCATGGTGGCCCAAAGGAGTATCGATCTAGCACTGCTCAACATGGTCCAATAAATACACCCACGGTGCCTAGAGAAAAGTATTTGTTGTTGTTGCTTGATTACTTTTCCCGGAAAATGTGTCTATTTATGGAAAAATGAAGTCAATGGTTTTGGCATTTTGTAGCATGGAAAGTACTTGGTTGAAAAACAAACAAGTAGATCAAGGCTCTTAGGTCTGATAATGGAGGCGAGTTTATCTCAAAACAATTTCAAGGATTATACAAGAATGAAGGTATACATAGAAGTATACTACTTTTACACTCCATAAAGCAAAATGGTCTTGTAAATATCTATGATTTAATCAAATAAAAATAAAACATTGCACAATAAAATAATAAAACCAGAGATATTGTAATTCATTCGGGATATATTACATAGAGAAGTGATTACATATATAGAGCATTATAGCTCCTACTAACAAGGAGTTTGCTCCAACTATAAATCCCACAAATCTCTCTAGTTTATCTCCTTATCCCTTTATTCTCTCACTCAACTCTATCAAACTACCCGTGAGTTGTTTATTACAACTTCACATTCACTCACACTATATTATTATTAAATGAGTTTGACATCTCATTTAAATAATAATATTAAATACTCACACACAATACAATATTAATAATGTTACAAACAATATATTCGTAACATTCACTCGGTACAATATAATTGCATCTTTCTCATCAGTAATCGCTGCACGAGCTTTCCTCATAACCTGGATCAAAAGAAAGGCGTGTAAACTTTCAACTGGCTGACTGTCTTGCTTTGCACATGACCACAACTATGCGACGGAACACATCCCGCATTTACTCCATGAAAAGAATGCACTCGGCATTCCACTGCGGATCATCTTCATAAAGAAGGAAGGCAGTCAGAGGACCACAACACCTAGTAAAATTTTTATCTACCTTTTTACATATGTGGTTTTCTGGATCGACCACCAACCCTTTCCAAATCTATGAGTGTTGCAATAAATTTAGAGACACATTCTACAATATTTTCTACTAGGAGGTTACATATAGGAATTTCTCACACATTACAATTGAACAAGAATGTGACATCTGTTCTTATTTTCAGAAAATAAACACACAACTGAAAAAACATGGCCACCAAATCTTCATGCGGCCTCGTCGATGGTGCCTGACGAGAGGTCGTTGATCAACCTCCTTCCTCCGTTGCCTCCAGCCTCCATTAGTTTGCTACTTAGCAAATATATCTTTTAGGCTCATATTACAATTCTCTCGGGTGTCGGTTTCAACCGATAATGCACCCCCTCACTATGGATGTCGCGTACAAGCGAAAGTGCGTCCAAACAAAAGTGAGACAATTTTATTTTATTTTTTTAAATAAAAATTTCCAAAAATGGAAAAATAATATTTTTTTATCTAGCAGCAAAAAGAATAGGATCAATGCATAGAACTTGAAAAAATACACATTTAAAAAAAAAAAAAAAAAACCGATACCTCAATCCGAGTTATCAGCTGAAAGTTATCGTGTTTACAAGTTCTAAATTCAACTTCTTTCCGAACCCTTTCCAAATTTGGCAATTTTTTTTTCTGTACTTCTGTTTTTTTCATCTGTGTCCAAAAAAGGAAAGAAACACAATACCTCTATTACTGCAGATCTGGATATTGAAAGAAGTTGCATCGCAGCCAAGTATGGATTCGCCTGAGTGAAGCGTCACCGCTGTTGGTAGACAAACACGCAGGTCACAGATTTGACTCCAATGAAACATGCAGGTCGCAGACTTGACTCCAATGAAACACGCAGGTTGCAGATTTGATTCCAATGAAACAAATTTGATCCAGATCTAAACACCTCACAAATTCCTACAGGTTATCATTGCGGTCTAACCTGCTCTGATACCAAATCTTGTAAATATCTATGATTTAATCAAATAAAAAACAAAACATTGCACAATAAAATAATAAAACCAGAGATATTGTAATTCATTCGGGACATATTACATAGAGAAGTGATTACATATATAGAGCATTATAGCTCCTACTAATAAGGAGTTTGTTCCAACTATAAATCCCACAAATCTCTCTAGTTTATCTCTTTATCCCTTTATTCTCTCATTCAACTCTATCAAACTACCCGTGAGTTGTTTATTACAACTTCACATTCACTCAAACTATATTATTATTAAATGAGTTTGACATCTCATTTAAATAATAATATTAAGTACTCACACACAATACAATATTAGTAATGTTACAAACAATATATTTGTAACAAATGGGTTGTGGAAATGAGGAATGGGATGGTTATGGAGACGAGATGCATGGCACACAATTTGAATGTGCCATATTGATATTGTGTGAAAGCTGTAAGTATGACCATCCACCCCCTTAACCGATGCCCTTATGAAGCTTTGCTGAATGTCACTCCCAAGGATGCATGGTCTAGTAGAAAACCTAATGTAAGTGAATTTCATGTTTTTGATTGTGTTGCCTTTGTGTTAATTCGAGGTGAAAAGAGAAGTAACTTAGACTCAAAGAGAAAAAAATATATGTTTGTTGGTTATGGTGAGTAGTGAAAAGCATACATGTTATTAGCTGTCTCCACAATCAAAATTGTGGTTAATAGAAATGTTGTCAAATGAGAAGATATCTTTTTCTTTGATATCATAGCAACCAAAAGGTATTGAGCAATCAAGAAGGAAATATTGTATGAAAGTTAAAGAAGGAATTTAATGGGTTGAAACAAACATCTCATGCATGGCACTCCAGCATTGATGATCATTTCGAGAAAATGGCTTTCAAAAGAGTGAGCTAGATTCAAACTTGGATGTCAGAGTGATAGGTTTAGAGTTTAGACATAGAGATTGTGGTGATATATGTAAATAACTTTATTGTTAGAGGAAACAATCCAAGTTTGGAGTCAGGGTTTGGTCAGACATTTGAGATGAGGGATCTTGGTCGAATGCATTATTTCTTAGAGGTTGAAATTCGGCAAAATGGTGACATCTTTCATACTACAATCAACACGTGTGCGCCATACTTAAAACAATTTAAGTGGAAGATTGCAAGGAGAAATCAATGCCAATTGGATATGAAACAAAATTATTAGCACTTGATGATTCGAAGTTAGTTGATTCAACATTGTACACATAATTGGCGGGAGTTTGATTTACTCGACATTTGCAAGATCGGGTATTGGTTATGCAGTTGGAACCATCTCCAGGTTTTTGGCACCAATGAAGATGTCATATTGCTTAACAACAAAGAGAATTTTGAGATGTAATAAAGGCGCAGTTGATTATAATTTTGGAATATAAGAAAGCCAGTATTTTCTTAGTTAAATACCAATGTAATCTTGGATAGGGGTTGAGTTAACAACTGCCTTGGACTGTGGAGCCTAAGAACTTTCACACAACAAAGGACCTGCAAAGACACAATCCATGCAACCTGAAAACAACATTATTCAATTTTATTGCACTCTGTGAGCAAATTACAACATACAAACTACACAGTAGAGTCTGATAACAGACTTTCATCTACTTGCAGCATTACAATTGTCCAAAATGGACGTGAATACCTACAATAATACCTAGACTTGCAGACTCACCACAAATCCCTTTTCGAATCAGACTTGGTTCCTTGTCCCTCTTTGCGCAGATCCTCTCACAACTAATGTGCAGTCTTTTCTATAGTGTACCAAGCTTCCTTCTGCTAACCCCTGATCAATGGCATTCAAGCACTATATAAGCATGGTGTAAAACTTTACGGAAGTGGAAACGGTTCATCTTCCATTTGTCAATTAACCGCCATCTCCTTTTTTGGATTTTTGGCCTCCCAGAGGTTATATGTCCCAAGGACATTATCCCTTCATCTTGTGTTGACACATGGCACTGAGGCATAATACTGATCTGATTTAATGTGTGTTTTTGAGGATTGATTAACTTTGTAGAAGTCATTATCTTCTGGTTCTGGTTCTCATCATGCAGGACTCCGGATCAAGTACTCCTTGGTTGCAGAGAAGGATCGCTGACAACTTCATAGGACTAGGTCTCCGACTGTAGAAGCTCCCTAGAACTTCACCCACAATATTGGCTGCACCAGCTTTGGATGTTGCTAGCCCATGTCACAGGCTCCTTGCAACGCATCATAGATGAGTCATGTGACATTGCAATGAGGACAAACTCTAGAGTTTGCTCTAAGCTTCTTTAACCACAATACTATATGTAAACCGTCAAGCTCGTAGGATGTCACAGGATTCATAGAACATGGAAAAGCTGTGGTAGTCTTTAAGTCACGTCGGACCTCACGTTTTGCATTCCTGCACAAAACTTTGCAACTCCCTACAAAGGACTCTTAGAGATCTTTTAAAGCTTGCTAAAGACTTCAAAAGTTGCACAAAAGACACAAGTCTTTCTCTTCCAACCCTTCAAGGCTGGGCACACACAAAGGGTTGAAGAAAACTGTTTATTACTGATCCAAATACTTTTTTGGTTGATGCAAGATTTTTGTGAACCCGGATGCTTGTGCATCATGCTACCTGTAAGTGAAATGAACCATGAGCGCTTGCTCACGAACATTCCATGAGTTCCTCTCTAGATTACCATGTTTTGCAACTTTAGATGCCCTCATCGATGTCATATTTTTTAGTTTCATGGCCTTTTCACTTCACCATATACTCTTTATATTGTCTTCCATGCATTTTCCAATCAACTCTGGAATCAACTACCACCTCAATCTCCTCACACATTCTTTGGTATTTGTTGTCTCCAATCCACCTCTCCAGAATTTGTGCAATCATCGTGACTTGCTCGCTCCTCATGTTAAGCGAACAAGTCTGCAACATTGAAGATAGGTGAAATATCTACCCCTTTTGGCAACTCTATATCGTATGTGTTGGATGCAAACTTCCTCAACACTTTACATGTTCCAATCTTTTTCCATTTCATCTTATTAAACATGCCTCTTGGGAATCGCTCTTTCCCTAAGTTGCTATTACCATGTTTCCCTATTGAAATTCCTGCCCTCTTCACATTCATGCATTGCTTATACTTGTGCATTACTCCTTTCCAATTGTTATCGCACTTGATCTTACAAATATGCAGCAAAATCTTCCGCTTTTGTACTCTTTCCACTCTCATATTCAATGTCACACAATTCTGCGACACCTCTTGGACTATGCTCCTAAAAACATTGGAATGGTGTGCTTCTAGTACTTCGATTAACAAAATTCTTGTAAGCAAATTCAATTTGCACCAAGACGGAATTCCACAATCCTAGCTTCTGTTGAACCAAACATCGCAATAGATATCCAAGATTCCTATAGTCTGTACGAGGATGATACACTGAGCTGAACTTCAACTTGCTATTAGCTAGACTGCACAGAAACACCAAGAACCCCCGTACCAGGCCTGATATGTACTGGGTACTGGTACTGGTACTGGTACTGGTACTGGTACTGGTACTGGTACTGGTACTGGTACTGGTACTGGTATTGGTACGCTGTGGGTACATATCCACAGGCCCTGGGTACTTCCTAGGTACAGAAATCCGTACCCGGGATGTACTCAAGGCCTGTGGGTACATACCCACAGCGTACCCACATGTTTGTTTTAATTTTTTAAGTGCAAAAAAATAAAATAAAACTTGGGGGCTTTGACCGGAATTGATCCTTGGAAAGTTTGTGTGAGATTCAATATTGCCAATAGGCTCCAAAGTGTCGAGAGAGATGAAAATAACTTCATTTAGTGACTTACTATTTGGGTGCTTTCTTGTTGCTCCTCATGGGTCCTTTATTCTTCAGTCAATTTGGAAGGCATGGGAACAAGTGAAGCACTTGGTAGTTGGGCAGCCTATCTTCTCTTCCTTTGACTCTAGGTGCCAAGCCTACGAATCGATTTTGTCGAATCTGAAATATAATAACAAGATCCTTGCCTTGACAAGAGGCTGCTTTGCCCTCCTTTGGTTTGAGAAAGGAATTAAAATATCTCATGACTTGTACAGATTTGGGAAGTGGATGGAATGGACAGACCTTAAAGCTTTCTATAAGCTTCCTCAATCTCAGTTCAGAATGTATACAGTGCCCATAAATGCTTTCACAGCTCCCTCTACTGGACTAATTATGGAGGATGAGAATGACTTTTAGGATACTATGAGGTGGCTCAAAGGGCCCCTTCTCCAAGAGGCTACCTCCAAACAACTCTATGAAAAGATTGCCTTCTCCCAAAACCTTTCCCTGGGCCTTAACAATAAGTGGAATGTTTGTGAGCCCATTAGTAGATGGACTCATAGATTTAATGTTTTGTGGTCTTCTTGTATTCAGTCAAAGAAATCTTGCTTTAGATGGCTTCCGATTCATAATAAGCTTGTTGTTGGCTTCTAATATTTTATAGGTTGTTGAGACTATAAGCTTGTTGTTTTCTTTAAATTTTTATATATATTTATATTTTTTACTTTTTAAAAATATATTGTACGAATGTACCCACAATGTACCGTACCCGAGGTTTTAAAAAATTTCCGTTTCAGCATATCGTACCCATACGTGCACCGAAACAGTCTAGGTTATTAGGTTTCTTCCACTGTGCCCTCTAGAAATACCCATAAATTTGGTATCTTGATAAGATACTATGCTCTGCGACAAATCGACAACCCATGCAACCCGATGACTTACCTTAGAACCAAATTGCTATGTGCGTAACATCATGAGTTTTCTTGCATGCAACAAAATGAGCCATTTTGTAGAATCTATTTATTATCACAAAAATTGGATCATGGCCTTTCTATGTTTTATGCAATCCCAAATCAAAGTCCATGTTGATATGTTCCCATGGTCTCTTTGGAATAGATAGTGGATGAAATAACCGTGTGTTTTGTCTTCTTCCTTTTGCCTATTGGCAAATCCTGCATCCCTACACATACTTCAGTACATCCATGCCAATCTTTGGCCAAAAGTAATTCTCACTTAGATGCACCAATGTTTTGTCAATGCCAAAATGACCAGCTAGTACTCCACTGCTTCGCCTTGCTTAAATTGTCTTGCATAGAACCTTGGCCTATACCTAATTGTTTTTCCTTTATCAAAAATCCTTCTTGTAGGAAATTCTCCAACCAAAGTGCTCTGTCTACGCTGCACACGCTTTCCATGTGTCACCAAAATCTTCATCTTCTGTGTATAATTCTCTCATTGAATTAAATCCCATGATTTCTACTTGCATCTCATTCAACAAGAATCTGCAACTTTGTTAGACTTTCCACTTCTATGCTTCAACACAAATGAATAACTTTGCAGAATTTCAACCCTTTTCAAATCTTTAGTTTAACTTGCCTTGGTTGCTAATGAATTGCAGTGCTTGATAGTCTGTGTACAACACAAATTCCTTGGGCAATAGGTAATGCTTCCACTTCTTGATCATAAACTGATTGTTTTCTCTTTGCATCATTCAATATCTTATTAAAGTAACCAATGGGATTAACCTCTTGATTCAATACAACTTTTATGGTTGTGCCACTAGCATCACTATCAACCTGAAATAATTTGTTGGAATCTGGAAGCGCGCCAACATCGGCTGTTCTGTCACCTTCTTCTTCTTATTATGGAAGTTATGCTATGCTTTTGTCCAAACGAACTCCTTCCTATCAACTCTCATTGCCTTTGTGGTAGGTGCACATATCCACTGAAGTTTGTGACGAACTTCCTAAAAAGGTGGATAATGCATGGAAGCTACAGGCTTTGAACATATTCTTGAGTGACGGCCATTCAACAGTAGCCATCACCTTCTCTGATTCCAAGACGGAATCCCACAATCTTGGCTTCTCTACAACCAAACATTTGCAAAAGGTTTCTAAGACTTTTGCTAACTACCTATGTCTGACCATCTGAATGAGGATGATACACTGATTTGAACTTCAACTTGGTAATAGGCTTCTTCCACAATGGCTTCTAGAAATGCACACCAAATTTGGTATCCCGTTTAGCTGCCATGCTCCGTAGAAACCCATGCAACCCGATGATGTCCTTGAATTTTTTTGCTACATGTATGGCATCATTAGTCTTCTTGCATGTAACAAAATGAGCCATTTTATAGAATCTGTCCACTATCACAAAATTTAATCATGGCCTTTTTGTGTTCTAGGCAACACCAAAACAAAGTCCATGCTGATAATGTTCCCATTGTCTCTATGGAATAGACAATGGTTGATACAACGGTGTGTTATGTCTTCTCCGTTTTCCAAGTGGCAAATCCGACATCCCCACATACTTTCTCACATCCATACAAATGTTATAGCAATCTTAGGCCAAAAGTAATTCTCACTTGGATGCACTAATGTTTTGTCAATGCCAAAATGACCAGCTAGTCGTCCACTGTGCTTCTCCTTGATTTAATTGTTTTGCATAGACCCTTGGGCTATACATAATTATTTTCCTTATCGAAAAATCCTTCCCATAGGAAATTCTCCAACCATGGTGTTCTGTCTCCACTCATTGGTTCTGTGCGTGCTTTCACACGTCACCAAAATCTTCATCTTCTTTGTACAACTCCATTGAATTAAATCCCATGATTTATTCTTGCATCTCATTCAACAAGAATTTGTAACTCTGTTAGACTTCCCTCTTCGATGCTTCAACATAGATGATTAACTCACAGAAATTCAACCCATTTCAAATCTTTGGTTTAACTTACCTTGGTTATTGGTCTGTGTACAACACAAATTCCTTGGGCAACAAGTAATGCTTCCAATTGTTAAGAGCTTGCAGTATGGAATAGAATTCTTGTATCATAAACTGAATTTTTTTCTCTTGCATCATTTTTTTCTCACTAAAATAACCAATGGGCTTTCCCTCTTGATTCAATACAATTCTTATGGTTGTGTCATTAGCATCACAATCAACCTGAAATACTTTGCTGAATTTAGGAATCACTAATATTGGCTGTTCTGTCACTTGCTTCTTCAAATTTTGGAAGTTATGCTATGCTGTTGTCCAGACAATCCCCTTCCTATCAACTGTCATTGTCTCTGTGGCTGATGCGCTCATCCCATTGAATTTCTGATGAACTGCCTATAAAGATGGCAGATCCATGGGAGTTGTAAACTTTGAAAATACTCGTGGGTGATGGCCATGTAAATAGCTCCCACTTTCTCTGTTTCCATCTTCAATACATCTTGGGAAATCACAAAACCCAAGCATCTTCACGAAGCTACATTTCTTCAGATGTATGAGCAACTTCTCCTCTTGCAATTTCTACAACACTTGTCTCAAGTGCGTCAAGTCTTCTTCCTTTGTCTGGCTGAAAAGCAGGATGTCATCCAAATGCACAATGATAAACTTTACAAAGAAAAGGTTAGAACATGTCATTTATAACTCTTATGAATGCTCTGTGTGTTAGTCAGGCCAAAGGGTATGACCAATCATTCGTACAATCCATCCTACATCTTGATCGTATTCTTCCTTTCATCACCTTCATTGATTTCAATCTGATAATAGGCACTATTTTGGTCGATCTTTGTGAAGTACTTCACTCCACTCAAACAATCCATTAAGTCATCCGTGCGAGGCAATGGGAATCTATAGGCGGTAGTTATCTTGTTGCTGTCTTTGGAATCAATGTACATCCTCCACTGTCCACCTTTCCTCTAGTGCTAACACCGCAGGTACTCTGCAGGGGCTCAAACTTTCTCTGATTAGACATTTTCCAATAGTAATTGTGCTCGTCTCTTCACCTTCTTGTTCTCCTTAGGTGTCATTATGTTTGCAACTTTATTTGACAAACTAGATCTTGGAACCAGGTCCATATGATGACATATATTTTGTATGGGTGGTAAACCATCTGTTAGATCGTTGGAAATGATCTTTGTAAACTCATCCAACAACTCTGCTCTGCACAAAAGTACTTCCTTCTCTGCTTTCCCAACTTGCGTAGGTCTGGGAATAAAAGCATAATGTGCTTTCTTCTCCTTAACTTCTTTCAGTAATTGTTTTCCTGAAACCAGCAAAATTCTTGGACTCCTGTCCACCTCATTTTTTTTTCCTTTACGAGAGTGTATATATTCATCCCTTTTCAGAGTGTATTTTTGCATCTTGCCATCATGTAACGCATTTATATCAAACTGCCATGGTATTCCCAACAACACATGGCATACATCCATAGGCATTATGTCACACAGTATTTCATTCTTATCTTGTGCCAATTTGAAGACATACCAAACACTGCTCATTCACTAGGATTTGATGTCCCTTCAACAACCAGGTCACTTTATAGGGATTTGGGTGCGCGATTCTCTTGAGACCAAGTTTTTCTACCAGCTCATTTGAAACAAGACTATCAATGCTACCACAATCTACAGTAACTTTGTAACACTTATCTCTAGATTTGCAAATGGTCATGAAAAGATTCTCTCTCTGCACTAGTGCATTTTCCTATTTTGCTGGTTTCAGTAACACTCTCTTCATCATGAGAGCTTCTCCACATTCTAGTTCTTCCGCATGATTGGCTGATGCAATGCTCTCTTCATCTACTTGCACGATATGATTGCTAGCCTCATTTCTTTTACCGCAGCTGTTCAGCTTTGTGTGTGGGCGTTCAAATGCTCTATGTCTAGTTTCTTCATATTTGAAGTATGTATCGTTGAATTCTCTTCCTCTTCCTCATCCATACTATCCTCTTGTAAGAATTTCCTCTTTCTCTTTGTGTATGACTATGCTTTTGAGAAGTATTTGTTTATCCTTTCGTGGATTGTCCTCTTTCACTTCTTGCTTGTCCTCTTTTGCATGCTAACTTTCTTTTCCTTGTGCTGCAACTCGTTGTCTCTTGAACAATGTCTCTGTTGGAGCTCAAAATTGCACCCTGCCCCGAGTCATAGACAATTCAAGATTTTGAGGCAACATGAGATTGTCTCCAAGTTGTGGGACTTGCACTGTGAGACAAACCTCCAGACAAGGCTGGTTCCTCTACCTGTTCCTACTGCTAAGACTACTCCCAAGAACGGAAACATAACTATCTAACTCTATTTTATTATTCCAAGGGACCAGGGAGAGAGGGAAATGCATAAAATTGAAATCCTAAACTAAGGGGAGGTGATAGCACCAGAAAGAAGGGGAAAGACACTCTCAAATGAGGGAAAATGGGAGAAAATGAAGGATGAGAGGGCAGACCAAAGAGCAACTATCCAGAGCAACATTCAAATTTCCATTTTCACTCAATGCACAATAGAAATAAACAACACAAACATACCTGCAAGTAAATGAAGAGGCAAGAAAATGCAATAAAACACCAACTAGGGCAGAAAATAACCACAAAACATGAATTTTATTGCCTTAAGGAGATGCACATATCATTACAATGGAGGAAGAAGGCATAAACACATTGCAAAATCCAAATCTAAGGCCTGCAACTCAAGAACACTTGTGCAACACTTTGAAATGATGCCCTTGCATTCTAAGAGTATCCAACCTTTACAAATGGGCATCATTTTACAATATATAGAAAATGGGAAAGAGAGAGGAGGGAAAAGAGAGGGAAACTTGAATTTCCACCTTCAACCACCAACAACATGCATTGAATGTCTGAAAATAGGCATGGGCACCCTGCCAAAACCATTCCCCCATGATACTTTGCTTGTAGGAGAAAGAATGGGCACCATACCTCATCAAATTTGGTAGTTGAGCTACCTGGAATTGCATTTTTAATGCTGGGATAACTTTTCCTCATTTCCTCTTTTTCACCCATCTTTTAATGCAAGGAACAATTATTCCCAAGGGGCGATGATTGCTGTGAAAGAGCCCATACTGTCCGAGGTGAGGGCGGAATGATACTGTTTTTAGTATAGACAATATCAGAATAATTTAACATTTTAGTGTTTTTATAGATTATGTAAGTCTGTTTTTAATAGCAGGTTAAGAGCAAATAATACTGTTTTTAGTATAGACGGTGTCAGAATACTTTAAACATGCACATTTCTAAAAACAGCATAGGCACATTTCTAAAAACAACAAAATTGCTCTCTCTCATTAAAATATAGTATGTAGAATGAATCCGCAGGGCTTATATTCCATAACAAGAACATATTACTCCTACAGATGCATATAAATCTTCCTGCACTTATATATAAAAAGACTTCAAAATTTACATCCCTCATAATAGCAAACTTCATTTATTTAGGTTGAATCTTCCCGCACGTCTTGCCACCAATTTCAGCAGTGTATAGAAACTCTAGATAACCTCACCAAACTTATGATTTTCAATTTTTGTGGTGTAGGACATGATGAGACCTTTCCAACGAGTCCAAGTTTGTGAAATTTGGAGTTACAGGGTGAAAGTTATGGCCTTCAAGTTCGGGAGCTCGGGAAGGTTGTGACAGGGTTCCTCAAGCGGGCTACGATAGACCAATTTAATGGTATGGTGCTGGGTACGGTGAACTGGCCATGCGACGAACTAAGGGAACGTGGGAACTGTTCCATTTGTTCCCACGGTACCCGCTTTAACTCGCTTTTGCCGCACTCCTTTATCCTCGCTTCACTTGCCACTTAGTTCCTCCTATCGCTTAGTCGACCTTGTCGGCCGATCGCTAACCAACGGAATGTGGAACTGCCCCATTTGTTCTCCTATTCCTGCTTCATCTGTAATACCGCTCACACTCCTTCCCGCTTCACCCAACTTGGCTGAGTCGGTTATACAGTGAACAAGAGGTCCCGAGGAATTATTTCATTAGTTTCCCAAAGACTCGACTTAGCCGCTTTCAAGTCCTCAAACCCCTTATGCGAATCAGCAATGTGGAGAACATGAGGAACGAAGGAACAATTCTTCCCGTTCCTCCAAAGGCCGATTTACTTGTATTTTGCCCAATTTTGAGGTTTTTGGATAAGTATGTAAATGGAGGAGCTTAGCAAAGAGGAGAGGAGTATCCCAACACTTATTTTCTTCTTTTTGATTAGTTTATATTGTCCAAGTCCAAATGAAAATGTAAGTTATTAAAATAGCCCAGAGGGGATATTTTGGATAACAATTTGGCGACTCAATGGGGTAATCTCCTACTAGATGAAGGGATCAATGCCCTTGAAGCATCCATTGGGCATGGAGTCAGCCTTATAATCTAATAAACTTATTTGACTCTTGAATCTCTCACCCTTGAATCTACCTGAAGTATTGCCTGGGCCTGGAGTTGATCTGTCATGTGTGAACTGATCATTCTCATTATAACAATTATTCTAAATTAAGTTATCATGAGAGTGAAAAATTGTCTTGAATTTGAAATTCCATCACAATTTCGTGGGAAACAATGATAAATTGAGCAATAACACTACCTCAAATGCATGCGGCTTGATTTGAATTCTTTTCAGATTCTCCTTGGGTTACTCTTGAAGGTTGACTTCTTGGGTATGAAGAAATGAAACTTTATAACTGCCCCAAGGACTGGAAATTTTGTCAAGGGAGGAACATAGAGAACACCGGTCTATCCTGCAATTGATCTTTAGGACAAATGAATGAGCATCTGAGACCGTCTCCATATCTGATTTTTAGTTACTTTGCATTTGGTTCTGTGAGATATTGCAGCCGATCCTTAAAACTTTGAAACTCTTCCCACCACATACTTTCTCTAGGATCCTCAAAGAAACACTGTATAAAGGCAAAGCCACCCAAAGACAACAAAACACTGTGCAAAGCACTTAGGGAAAGGAAACCTACACTACCAACAAACAATGTGCTAAAAACACTTGGAGGAATTGAAACTAATCTAATATGTACAAGATGTAATGAAACAACTTAATGAGAATGTTTAAGATAAATCCCATTGACTGGGATTTGTAATACATTTCCATCAAGGTCAGACAACTCAAAAGAGTTGGCTTCTTTGCAAGCACTAATGATATATGGCCCACTCCAAATTGCATCAAACTTAGAGTGCTGCCCCGGTTTAGCTCTGTCAGCATCCCACAATGGGAGGGAGGAGGGAAACTGGTCCAGTGTCATGTCCAGAATGGGGCATTTTTCCAATCTTATATATGCCAATTCAAATGAGGACATATATTTAACAACTCTGTTTGAAGATGCTTGTAAGTCGTAGACATTCGTTTGGGTTGTGGATACTATTCAGATTGCAGGTTTGTACCATATAGATACTTTTAAGCTAGTATTAGCTGCTAGTGCATTCTTTGTGTTTGATGGAGTCTCCAAGCAGTTGTCATGGCTTAGGACTGATTGAATAGCGGAGTATTTTCGATATTCAGTCCTCCGTGTTTTTTTGCCTTTGTAATCCAACTCCATGGTAGTGTAGTTGAACTATAAACAGGTATCTCCTTCATTGTCTCCTGAGCCCAGTGTCCTTGATGACCACCATATCCTGAGGGCTCAGCAGTTTTGGACTGTCTTTTCATGTGTGGATTTTGGCCTGTTTCTTCTCCTCATCTCTAACAGAAGCTCCTCAATGGCGGGTTTTCTGCTTTCAATGAAGGCTATGAGCTAAGATTTCCATTCCTGATAATTCAAGGACTGAAAAAAATGCTTTCCAGTACTGTATTAGAAAACTCCTTATCTGCAATCTGTTGGCTCAGATGTTGAATACTTCATTCTATTGCTTGGATGGAGTTTATTGGGAGAGTGTCTCCTAGAGCCAATCCAGCTCATGGTGGGAGCTTGTACTAGTATTGGGTGAGCCTGAATGTGTTCTGTATGCTGGCTTGTGGAAAGAAAAACATTTAGTCCAGTGTATGTTGGCAGATTCAGAAGATATGTTATCCAGCTCAATCTGGGACAATGAAGTGCTGCTGGAATGATAGAAGATAGATGGAGGTATGGTGGCTCGCTTTCCTGAAGTGAGATTTAGATTTTAACCCTAGGTAAAGGGTTTCCAGTCAGCCATGGACTAAATATGTTAATAAGGCTTGGGAGAAAGGGGTGGTAACTGGGCCCTCTGATTAATCGCTGAAATGGTATTCAAATTATTCTGGGAAGAGAGTTTTGATGGCAGTTTTACCTGACTTGGCCCCATTAAAGGAACTTGCCAATGTTGCATGATACTCACCCATTGAGGGATGGGGATCTCGTCATCAATTTTGATGGCATCCTGCATCTGATGACCCTGCTAGCATGGAGCTGAGCATTAATCTGATATGGTTGTATGGTTCCCATCTTCCTCTTTCTCTGATAGACTTCGAGATGTTGAAGATGTGGATCGAATGACTTAAAAACCCTTTGAAATTCGCCAGATGTATTCAGCTTCTGTCTTTGAGGTAGTTCGAGTTGGGGTTTGGTGAGAGACAATGTTTTGCGGTGAAGCCCAAGTGCTTTGACCAGCGCTGTGTGGTGAGGGCCTGTGTTACAATAAACACTCTTTAACCTTTTTGTCTTTGCAATTGCCTTCACCCGTTATCAATCTATGTTGATTCTCCTTGGACCATTTATAAGCCTTTTGTTTCTAGTACCTATGCTGTGAACTTGATGCCTTTGAAAATGAGGGGGAAGTTGATGAATAGTTTGTGCAGGGGGTAAATACAGCAAGGGTAGATTTGTCTGTTCATAAGCAGGTAAAATCAACTAAACCAAACTGCTAGGCCAGTGTTTAGTTTTAATTAAAACATTGAAAATAGTCTTTGACAATATTATCCCGAGTCAAATGATTGTGGAATACCATGTTTTTGAAGATTCAGATTGTTGCTCATATGTAGTCCTTGTCCTATGGAATTGAAGGCAGACAACAATGAATGTGTTCACTAGGCCCAAGATATTGACTGTCAAGTAGATATATAATTACAATGCAGGTTGTGCATTTGGAGTGTGGTATTGCCAGAATTCGTCCTCTGGAACCCATTGCTAGAATTCATCCTCTGGAACTGAAGATTGACAACAATTTTTGTGTTCACCAGGCCCAAGGTTTTGACTGTCAAGTAGATATATAATTACAATGCAGGTTGTGCATTTGGAGCATGGTATTACTAGAGTAGAATTCTCTCTGAAATTTTGTGTTATAAAATCCTTTTGCATGTCATCCTTTATTCCTGTTTGTTTTAGTTGATATCCAAGACCCAATGATACTGTTTGTATTTTTCTAATTCGGCGACATTTATTTTGAATGAATTAACATCTAAGATTTCCTAAAGATCTCCTAAGGGTATACTTTATCCTGGAATTGACTGCCTTTGTTCCAAATTTTTTTAATTTCATCTTTGATATTTTAACAGCTAATGTTTGTATGGCAATGTGTTTTCATAGCATGCCTTTGGTTAATAACCTTATGGGAGTCTATAAATAGCTTCAACTCTATGAATTACTTATCCTCTGAATTATATTCGCATGTGGGTACACTAAATTTGATCCTCATTTTGGGATTTGCAGCTTTCTGTGAGAAACTGTTTTATCAGGGGGTCGGTGGTCCGATATGTTCAGCTGCCACCTGATGGTGTGGATGTTGATATTTTGCATGATGCAACAAGGAGGGAAGCACGTGGTGGTTGATGTTTGATCAGATTGTTTTTGTTTAAGCCACTCCAATTAGTACTTATGTAAAAAAAGGAACCGTGTACAATTTTTTTATGTAGTATCTAAATGATCTTCTCCAGAAATACAACATTTATGCTTTTCTGGAAGGCTCAATTTTGAAGTTCTCTTCTTGTAATTTCTTATATGATGTGTGTAAAGGGTTGAAACTTGTTTTCAGAAATATTTTAAACGATTTATAATTTAGTTTGTTGAACCAAGTAACTAGGAAGTAGAAATCCTTGGGGGCTTTTTTTTATCCATTGCCAAATTTTATTTTTTATCACCGAGAAACCTGTTCGTTCTGCTAGTAATTTTTAATTGAATCTCAAGGCAGACCCTTATCAATATCTACCCGTTGTTTACTGATATTCAACTACTAAACAATCGATTAGATTTTGTTTTCAAAATTTTAGTATGGACGATTATACCCTAATTACAAAATTTAACATGTTTTACTCTCTATTCACCTTTTTAATTATTAGTTTATTAAATCACAAAACCTGTTGTATGAGCTATGCGAGAAAATACCGCACCCTCTTTACAAGTATTGACATTATATGGTGTCATGTAATGCGAGTTGCTAGAAAATTTGTATCATACTTTTGTAGCGCTTTCTCATAGAAAAACAATCAGAAGTATGGTTGCAATTGAGTATGTCCTTGGTTCACAAACATTAGCAATGTTTTTTTTTCCCATGGGGTTGATAGCAAATGACCGGACAAATGTATGCATTTATTCTCTTATATTCTGCCGAATGTTAATGAAATATTAAACCCGCGTGCTTAAATTGTGTTGAGAATTCTTAGATGAACCAAGTAATTCCAAACAATTCTTTCTTAGATGTGTGCGGGCAGGCTGAACAAAATCTCAGACCCAGCCGGATATGCAATTTCTCATTAATGGATTTGCTATGATGCGTAGAGTTTGCACCTCTTACTATCGTGAAAGGTACAAACTTGATAAATATTCCCTCCATGTCAAGATGTCTGAAAAATTGAAAATCAAGGACCAGAAAGGAGAAACTGTAAGTTCCTCTCTTACCTAGAGGGGCAGATAGGTGGGGTCACAAAGGACAGACCATGGGGTTGAGGGAGAGGGATAGGGAGAGAGAGCATGGGGTCAAGGGGGAGGGAGATAGTGCACGGTGATTTAGTATTTCTTTGCCTTAATAAGACATTCTAATTATAAGCTTACCATGCACTCAGTGCAATGAAATTCTATCACCCTTATTTTTAAGTAATGTAAGACCCCAATGATGTCGAAAAAAAATGACTTTGGGTCCTTAAATTCACATGTACGGAGGCTTATGCTCTTTGATAGAGCATGGTCATATACATTCAAAGTTGTGGTAGGAATTGAAATGCAACTATCTAACTCTTATAACTTTCCAAGGGACCAAGGTGAGAAGGAGATGCATAAAACATAAATCCTAAACTACGAGGCGATATAAATTAAAAAAAGGTGAAAATACTTCAGCAAGAGAGAAAATGAGAGAAAATGATGATGAAGAGGGTGGAAAAAATGGCCATAGTTCAAGACATTGTTTAAGTTCCCACTTTCACGATGCATAATAGAAATAGATTCTAAAACAACACACAACATACCCGCAAATGAATGAAAAAGAAAGAAATGCAATGAAACACCAACTAAGGCAGATACGAGCCACAAAACTAGTAATTTTATTGCTTGAAGATTATGCACAGATCAAATAATGAAGGAAGAAGTGAAAACACATTACAAAATCACAATCCAAGGCATGCAACTCTTAGAACACTTGTGCAACACAAAATGATGCCCTCACATTCCCAAAGTATCCAACATTAAAATTGAGCATCATTTTACAATATATAGAAAATGGGAAGAAGAAGAAGAGAGAAAATAGAGGGAAATTCAATTCCTCCTTCCACCCACCAACCACTTTCATTAAATTCTCTAAAAAGATTTGAGCACTTCTAAAAATCCACTTCCCCACGCCTTTTCCTTGTTGAAGAAGAAATGGGCCCATATTGCATTAAATTTTGGTGGTTGTGCCACCTCGAAGTATCTTTTTGTGTTGGAGACACTTTTCTTATTTCGCCCACCTACCTCCATTTGATTCAAATAAATCTTATTTCTATCGGAGGTTAAGATTTCTTCAATGATACAAGATTTGCAAAGATCCGATCATCGGATTCAAAATTATATCCATTTTTAGTCTTCCAATCGGAAAATATCATTTTCCTTTGATATGCGGTTTTTGCTATTTACCTCCGCTCTTGACTTCCCCATTCCGTGACATTACTAACTTCTCTCCTTCGACCCATGACTCTATTTCTTTGTTTGCCTTTTACCCATTGCTTTTCTCCTTTGGCCACATCTTTTCCTTCACCTGTTCACGGCTTTTCAACAGTTTCCGCTTCAATCCGCGACTTCTCCTAGTGTAGCGTGACTTTTGTATTCCGTGACATTTGTTCAACCACGGTTTTCTTAAAATCCATCCGGCTTACTTCAAACTTCGGCTTTTTCATATATGCTCAACTCCTTCATGCTTGTCCGCTTTTAACATTGGATATCCATCAAGTCCACATTTCTCCAAGTTGTTCAATTTTTGCAAGGGAGTGCAAAATAGACAACATTTTTGGTGACTCACAGGGGTCATCTCCTCTTGCTAGATGAATTAATTAGTAGCCTTGGCCTCCAAGCATCCATTGGGCATGGAGTCAACTTGATAAACTTGAAAGTGATCTAAACTTAGGAACTTGAATTCCCAAATTGATTTAGTTGCTTTGCATTTGATTTTTTGAGATGATTGCAACTAATCCTTGATATCTTGAACTTCTTCTCCTATAATAACTTTAAAAGATGATGAAAATTGTGCACAAGAACATCCTTCAAGCAACAAGACTGTACAAAGCACTTAGGAAAGAAACCTACACTACCAAAAATGCAATGTGTTGAAAAGCACTTGGAGGAATTGAAAACTAAACTACTATGTACAAGATGCAATGAAATATCTTAATGAGAGGGTTTAAGGTAAATCCCATTGACTTGGGATTTGAAGCACATTCCCATCAAGATCGATAACTCAAATGAGTTAGCCACCTTGCAAGCGGTGATGATGTATGGTCCACTCCAAATTGCATCAAATTTGGAGTGTCTTCCTAGTTTAGCTCGATCCACGTCCCATTTCAAAACTAGATCTCCAACCTTGAATGTCTGATCTCTAGCCTTTCTTGTCAAACCACTGTTTGGTTGATTTCTGATGTTGTTCTAACCTAATCATGGCGACATTTCTTCATTCCTCTTCTAAGTTCCACCATTCGATTCTGATCTCCCTTTGATCCACACCTTCAAATTCTAGTTGTTGAGCTAATTCAAGTGAAGGCAATTCAAGTGACAAAGGAAATCTTGCTTCTTTTCCATATACCAGTTTATAAGGGGAAAGTGTCAATAGCTTTCTTCACTATTATCTTGTCCACCCAAGAGCATTTCTCACCTTTGTGTGCCACTTTTTTTGATTAATGTCCATTGTCCTCTTCATGATCTTGATCAGATTCTTGTTAGTGGATTCCACCAATCCATTACCTTGGGGGTAATAATTGGAAGAAGTCTTAAGATAAATCCCAAGACCAAGAGCCCAATCAAGAAATTTGATCCTAAGAAAGCTTTTGCATTATCAAAATGATAGTTTGGGGAACTCACCAAACCTTGTAACAATTTCTTCAAGAAAGTCCAGGATGATGATTCAATGGCTTCCTTCAATGGCGTGGACTTCCATCCACCTGGTGAAATAATCTATTGTTTATTAAAACCCATTTGTGGCCAACACTAGATGGAGGATTAATCATACCAATGAAGTCAAGACCCCATTGTGAAAATGGTTGATCTTCTTGAATTGGATGAAGTGGGAGAGCCACCAATATTTTCTTTCCAGTGAAGAGTGCACATTCCTTACACTTCCTCACCCATCTGTGAGCATCCACAAACAACGTAGGCCAAAAGTAACATGCTTTTTTATGATTTTCATAGTTGTGGCTCTAGCAGAAAAAAATGTCCACCCGAGAAACCATCATGGAACTCAATAAGAACTTTGTCACATTTCTCACCTTCAATGCACCTGAGCAACACTCCATCAATATGTCTTTTTGAAAAAATACGCCACCAATCAATGCATAGGGAATAGACCGCAACCTCGAGATGTCTTCTTTTTTCTTTGTTCAACCCCAGAGGATATGCACCAGTAGAGACAAGAACTTAGTCATATCAGCAATCCAACTATGATCATTGAATACATTTCTTTCATCCTTTTTCATTCAACATTGTTTAAAGGCTCTTCATTCATGAGGGACATCTCTTGGTGATCTTGGGCATCTAAAGCCAACTGCTCACAAAGTGCCCTTCCTCTTACCAATTTTTTGCCTTGATTGATGGTCACATCATATTCCATAATTTTAGTTACCCATCCAGCTCATTTCTCACTAATTTCTGCTCCCATGATGAAGTCTCTGATGCTGGAATGTGATACTAAAACTTTGATGTGGTTAGTAAAGCAATCATACTTTTGAATTTCTTCAAAGCTCTCATGATAGAAAACACTTGTTTTTCAATGTGGTTATACTTGAGCTCATAATTCTTCAGTGTTTGACTAAAGAAGGCCACAGGCTGCTCCAGTCCTTGATCATTTTGTTGAGTTAAAACCATGCTATACTAGATTCAACCCCATAAGCATATAGAATGAAATCTTTGGTATAGTCAAGGGTTGATCAATGTAGGGGCTTGAGAAATCTCTTGTTTTATCTTCTCAAAGTTGTCTTTTCCTCCGCATGTCCACTTGAAAAGCTGAATCCTTCTTGAGCATGAGAGTAATAGGTCTTACCAAACCCATGAAGTTAGGAATGAAATGCCTAACAAAGTTGATTTTTCCAAGGAATGACTATGAAGGCCTTCTTGTGAGCTGGCAAAGGAAAGAGCCAAGATGGCTGAAATTCTTTCCGGATCAATGGAAATGCCCTCCTTTTGAAACAACATGACCCAAAATTTTACCTCTAGGGACTACAAAGTTACATTTCTTGGGATTGAGAGACACACCAAATTCCCTACATCTTTCAAATACTTTCTCCAGGTGCTTCATATGATCCGCACTTTTTTGAGAAGACAATAATGTCATCTAGGTAAACCAAGATGAATTCATTGATATACCCCTTGAAAGCAATGTCCATTGCTCTTTGGAAAGGTGGCACTTGTGTTTGATAAGCCAAAGGGCATTTTTGATATGCAAATGTTCCCATTTGGTGGTGAACATGGGTTTTGTACTGATCCTCTTCTTTCACTTTGATTTGATTAAAACCTGAATAGCCATCAAGCATGGAAAATCTTTCAACTCTTGCCACTTTCTGTAGAATTTACTCCATGGAAGGTAAAGGATAATGATCCTTTAAGAGAGGCCTTATTCAAGTCTTTGAAATCAACACAAAGTCCTAATTTCTCCATTTTCTTCTTATGGAACCAAATTTGCCACCCAAGTAGAGTACTTAATAGGAAAAATTATCTTGGCCTCAATGAGTTTGGATAATTCCTTTCTCATGAGGGGCTCAATTTTGGGGTTAATTGGCCTCTGCTTCTATCTAGTTGGCTTGATGTTGGGATCAAGATCAATAGAATGTTGAACTATATCTGGATTAAATTCTTTTAAATCTTCATAGTCCCATGAAAACACATCACTAAACTTTTGGCACAAGGAAATAAAAGTTTTTTTCATCCTCATCACATACCTTCCCAAGTAGAAGTTCTTTTCTGGAGCAATTGTGACCGGTTGACAATCTTCTTATTTTTTCCACCATGTTCTTCTCCATACCTTTGAATTCATCATCTAGACTTGAAGATCTGCTCTAGAGTGACCAATCCCTTTGGTAATTTGTTCATTTTTAGTTGAATTATCTTGATCACCATAGACTTCTTACAAATCAGATTGCATTTTTTAGGAGAACTCAACTTCATTTTGTATAAATTGGACAATTTGTTCATCATTGTCAAAAACTTGCCATTGGTTTGATTATCTGGAATGGATGGCCTAACCACCATTTTGATATGTTGCACATTTCCCTTGACAAGATCTTCCATCGGTGAAAATTGAGAACCCAGAGCCACCATTTGATCAACATCCTTGTTCAACTTCTAGGCACAACTTGTAGGTTAATGAGCATCAAAGCTCTTCTAGTAGATCCCAAACTCTATGTTTGTAAGCCTTTAACAACTTGTTCTTTGTTGCACATTTCCCTCTAACTTGGTGAATGACCAATTCAATATCTCCAAAGACCTGTAATTTTTGATTTTCCTCTTTTCAGCAATTAAAAGACCATGCACCAATGCTTCATACTCAGCTACATTGTTAGAACATGCAAATTACAATCTGAGCAAAGAAGAACTTCTCATTCATTGAGAAATGAGCACAACACCCACCCTAACTCCATTTTTTCTTCTAGAACCATCAAAGAACATTCACCATAGTCCTAGAAGCACTTTCTTTTTTTTTTTGAATGCCATGGGTATCATAGATCCTTCTTGAGAATGCAATAGTACCGAGACCAGTCTCAAAGGTTTTGAGCTCTTCATCATAAGGATCAAATTTATGATCTCTCTCAGCCCATTCATCTAGCAATAAATCAAGCATGGAAGGAGATAGGTTGCTCATCTAAACTAACCTTGCTCATGTTCTTCTTGTATTAGGCAATTTGATTGGATAGGAGTGGATCATATGACTCAATATGGTAGGAAAAGATGGGCTCAACTTGTATTGTAAATCTTGTACCATATCTAGTTCTCAAAAGCATGTGAGTCCAATTTGAAGACAAATAACCACCTACCTTAGTAGTGAAATCTCTAGACAAGCAAATGGAAAACATGGGAGGCAAGTCAATTACTGAAATGTCATGGTTATGGTGAGGCTTGGGAAGGCATGAAGTGTTAACTCAAGATCTTTTATTACTCCCAATACACCCATAGTTGACCCATCAAGTTGCAAAAACTCCCTTAGACACATGATTGTATTTGAGACCCGGATATATCAACAATTTTCTTAGGGCATTACAGAGGTACTAGCCCCTAATCAATCATACAATTATGAACCAAGTGTTTTCCCATAATTAATGACATGTAAAAAGGTGGGGTTTTGACAATTTTACTTACTTGGTCTTCTTTTTTGTTTGACATACATGAACCGTGCATGAGTTTTTTTGCACCACTAGATCCACCTGAGGAAGATGCTTGAGGGCTTCACACAAGAGGTCACTGTTGTGATGGAATAGCCAACGCATCCCACATTGTCACATTAACATTGTCTTCTTCATTTTCTCAACAATATTAAATGGAAGACCCATGGATTTCTATCTCGACATGTTATTATTTTCTTTTCTTTTGTTGGGCATTTGAATAGGTGGATTTGGTTGAACAAACAACTTCTTTGTCCAACATTGCTTTACTAGGTGCCTCAGGTGGCTTGTTTTTATCCAATCCAAGCTCTTTCTCCTATCCTCATGACATTGCCTTGACCATGGGAAGATGCAGATTGTGATTCTAGCATCCTTTTCTTGTGTCATGTATTATCAACAATGTTGATTTGGGGTTTGTTAGAGCTACCCGCCACTTGATTGACCACACAAAGGTCCTCAACTCCAAAGAACATGAGATTGACATCAATATTGGCTTCTTGAACTACTTCCGCATTTGAACTGGGTGCTTCTAAAAGTGGTTCTTGCTGATTGGAAGAACCTTGAACCATGTATGCTTGAAGATGCATTTCCCTTTCACAACCCAATTGATTATGTGGGAAAATTGCATGGAAAACACCACTCAGTTTCTGAACCATGTTGTTTTGTACTGAACCAATGTTTGGCTTGAGTTAGGAGTAGGAAGTGCTTGTGGAGGAGGAATTGTTTCCAATGGAAGAGGAGCACTTTGACCTTGCCATCTATTATTTTGTTGATTTTGTGTATATCTTTGATTAGTATGATTTCTATATGGTTGATATCCTTGATTTGAAGGATTTCCCTAATTTTGATAATTTTATAGATTGGGCTTGTTGTTTTCTAGGGATATAACTTTGTTGGTCAAATTTTTGATTAAAGATTTCATATCCTCATCTTCCTTTTTTTGTGAGTAGGAGAGTTGAGATGTGGAAGAAGCAACATAGGTTGTGAATTTGGCTCAGGGATAGGAATATAAGGTTGGGGTAGCTTGAGGAAATTTAGATACAAGGCATGGGTGGCCTAGGGGCTAATTTCCCAACTTGTATTAAACTATTTTCAGCTCTAATTACAATGCATAGGTCTTTGGTAGAGTTATCCCCCCATGGATTACATCATATAACATATATATCATAATTAAGAGCTTTTAAAAAGTAAAGAAATGCACCTTCAATCTGTAGGCTTACAAGGACTGGAATTATGTCCCAGGTTTTCTAAAACATGAAATTAAAATCCACCATCTTGTTCATTTGGGCCCTTTTGATGGTGGTTAACTTCTCCAATAGAGACAAGTTATCTTCTCTTTCTCCAAATTGATTACACATAAAGTTTGTACATAACTCATTCCAATTTCTAATTGATCTTGCATGGTTAGGCTTCTGAACCATCAAAGCTTTTCCTTTGAATGATGAAGCTAAAAGTTTTACCACCACATCCATCTCAACAATTTCATGGATGGCACAAACATTTGCAATGTCTTGATGTGATCAACTGGGGTCGTATGATTCTCTCTAGTGAAATATGGAATATTTTTCAAAGCTACCACTAGGATATGATTTTGTGCATTGAGGGCTAAGTGGATTGCTTCCAATGAAAAATTAACAAATGGATTGGGTTGTTGTGTAACCATTCTGATGGGTCTAAGAAACTCTAGTGGATTATAAGAAGGGCCTACTAGGTGGAGGTGTGAAAGAGTTCTATTTGGTGGAGATGGAGATCTCTGAATTTGTCTTCCTCTTCTTCCTCTTCCTAGAGATAGCTGCAAATATTCAAATATCCCCTCCTCTCTTGTTCTAGACCTTGTTTTGAATCCTTCTCATGAACTTGAACACTAGTACTACTAAAACCAATTGATTTTCTAAATGGAGTCACCATATGTGTTGCTGCAGAGCCTCCAAAGGCTAGAATTTTACCAAGATACACATCCAAACTTGATAAAACTGAAATATTAATTTCAAATGGTCCCACTAGGCATGCAAAAACTATTGGAGCTCAAATTTGCACCCATCCTAAATCACAAGAATCTAGGGCTTTGAGGCAACATGGGACTGTCTCCAAGTTGTGGGACTCGAACTAAGACAAACCTCCAGAGAAGGCCAACTTCCTCTACTTATTTCTAATACTAAACTACTCCTAGGAATTGAAATGCAACTATCTAACTCTACTCTAACTTTCCAAGGGACTAGGGTGAGAAGGAGATGCATAAAACAGAAAAATCCTAAACTAGAGAGGTGATAACACCAAAAATAAGGGAAATATACTTCATCAAGAGAGAGAAAATGGGAAAATGATGATGAAGAGGGCATAAATAAGTAGCCATAGTTCAAGACAACGTTTAAATTCCCACTTTCACGATGCACAATAGAAATAGATTTTGAAACAACACACACAACATACCCATGAATGAATGAAAGGAAAAGAAGTGTAATGAAACACCAGCTAAGGTAGATACAAGCCACAAAACTAGTAATTTTATTGCTTGAAGATTATGCATAGATCATTACAACGAAGGAGAAGATGTGAAAACACATTACAGAATTACGTGATCCAAGGCATGCAACTCTTAGAACACTTGTGCAGCAACACAAAATGATGCCCTCGCATTCCCAAAGTATCCAACATTAAAACTAGCATCATTTTACAATATATAGAAAATGGGGAAGAAGAAGAAAATTAGAGGGAAATTCAATTCCTCTTCCACCCACCAACCACTTTCATTAAATTTTCTGAAAATATCTAAGCACTTTTGGAAATCCACTTCCCCACGCCTTTTGCCTTGTAAAAGATGAAAGCGCCCATATTGCATTAAATTTTGGTGGTTGCGCCGCATGGAGCAGCTTATTTTGCGTGTTGGAGACGCTTTTCTCATTTCCACCCACCTACCTCGATTTGATTCAAGAAATCTGATTTCTATCGTTAAGATTTCTTCAATGATACAAGATTTGCAAAGATCCGATCATCGAACTCAAAATTATATCCATTTTTACTCCCGCACGAAAATTTATCATTTTCCTTTGATATGCGGCTTTTCTTGACCTCCACGGCTTGACTTCCCCATTCCGTGGCATTAATAACTTATTTTCTTCGACCAACGGCCTCCAATTGTTTTGCCTTTTACCCGTGGATTTTCTCCTTTGGTCATGCGGCTTGCTTCCTTCATCTCGTGGCTTCAACAGTTCCCGACTTCAATCCACAGCTCCTCTCCTAGTGTAACACGACTTTTTTATTCCACAATATTTGTTCAACCACTCGTTGCAGCTTTCTTAAAACCTCTGTGACTTACTTCAGGCATGCTCAACTCCTTTGTGGCTTGTCCACTTTCAACATTAGATATCCATCAAGTCCACATTTGTCCAAGTTGTGAAATTTTTGCAAGGGAGTGCAAAAATAGACAACATGTACTAAGCATGTGTTAATCTTAAGCTAAGTGTTGTAAGTAAGAGCTATGGTAGTAAGTAGTAGCTAATTGTGAACAAAAAATTATAATACCATTAGGTGGGAAACGTGTGCCATAAAGAAAACAATATTATAATAGTCAAAGATATGCTACACTATCTTAGTTTAATAGAGGTTACCTCAAAATAATTAACGAAACTAATATACAATAAGAAGTTTAGGGTAGAGGATACTTATCTTTGCATGAATACTTTTGGTGCGTTAATCTCAATCTTTAGTTCAAAGTACCTTTTGAGAGCTAGTTATGGGTGGATCATGGGAGGGATAGGTAGAAGGCCTAAGTAGACAAAAGTTGGGAATTCCAAATATTAAGACATTAGCATAAATGCAATCGGGATATTTCGGCCAAGCTAAGAGGTTGAGTGCTAGTCCCGGGGAATTTTGGCAGATGGAAACCCTTCAAGCATGGATTACAATCCAAACAAAAATCTAAGGTTGGTATCACACTCCCCATAGATGAGAATGGACAACGGAGGAATGTTACCATGTGCCAATCAAATTGTTGTTTGTGGGGATATGCACAACTAAGTCACCATTGACAAGGGATCTTATAGTTTAGAGAATCATTTTAGGATAGAGGAGAGATAAGGGAGAGTGATGTCAAACACTTGAAGCCGATGGAAAGGTGATATAAGGTGGTATATAAGTATAAAGTGGTGGTGCAAAGTGGAAATAGGAAGGGAAAGTGCAATAATGATCTCTCATGAGGTAAAATCCAACCCCAACCCTTTCTCGGTGTGCCGGAATAGACATGTGCTAAGGGGTGTTAATACAACCACATGCAAAGGGAAAGCATTGATAAGTAAAAATAAAGGTGTGCGTATTCACCAACAAAAGATTGTCATTATAGTGTAACATAAGATGCTCTTTGGGAAAGGGAACATAGTACATCAATATCAAAGGTTATAAATTAAATAATATACGAGAATTCAACCAAATGAATATACATACCTCAGACAATACATTTCTGTGTAAATGAACACATGTTGAACCTCTTGTCTTAAACATAACCTCTTTTTTCAACCATGGAGGGTGCAAATGGGCTTAGTAACCCTAATGATACAAAACAAAAAGAAGACAAAACACTCGACCTATAAAAGGAGGCTAAAATAGGTTCGAAGGCCCAAGATAAAGGTCTTAAAATGAGTTTTAGGTTAGGTCTGGGTAGCTTATGAGAAGAGACTAAATTAGGTTTAAGAAACTTAGAAAATGGTGCAAGATGCATATATAATAAATAAATTCTAATAAAAAGGAAAATATTGTCAAGAAAGGTGTGAGGTGCAAAGATGGGCACATCAATTGATCCTACATGCTTAAAATTGAAGTTTTACAAAAAAATAATCCAAAAATATTATAAGATCCTTTGTGACACAACAATTGTGATGCTTCTTCAAGATTCTCTCAAGTGCTACGGTTGAAAAGATTTGCCAATTCTATGAATTATGAGTGTCAAAATTTGAAATTTGTAAAATTTGGTTAAAAGCCTATAAAAACGGGTCAAACCTCTCATTTTTCATTTTGCTAATGGACATTTTGCATTTCTTGAGCTATGAGATATTTGTTTTTAGTAAGATTAGAGTCCATGACAAGGGTACGAGGCGTATTAGATGTGAGGGAGCTGAATGAGGGTGTGCATTAGTGGATCCACATGTAAAGTTTGCATTTAATTCGGAATGGTCTAGGGGAAATGGTAGAGACCGTGTTTACCTTAGAGAATGTACACAATATTTTGGGCTTGCCAATATAAGGACCCCGATTTTCTATGATATTATATCTATTGGTGCAAAGTAGCGGGCCTCAACTTAATATGTGTTTATCACATGTTAGTATCATCCACACTTATGCATGTTAAGATTGTGAGATGTACAAGGTGTTGATTCTAGATATCTAGAAGGTGATTATAAGTATGGTTGAGATGCAAACTTTATGTCACAAGTTTGAAAGAGAAGTATTGTTTGCTATAGTGGTGGTCTAACCAACATTGGAGTAGAGCACATTATACAAATCGGGATAGACAAATGTCTCATAGCTGGCCCCTAACTTGTACAATATTAGGTTTAAATATCACTTGGCTATGGGGCAATCATTTTGTTATTGACATGATTTATGAGCGGTTTTGATGTATTGTTCGGCAGACACCAAATATTAGATATTAATAGATGCGCCATGTGTTTGACAATGGGAGAGGGGTCCCACAATATAATCTCATATATGGTTTTTGAGATGAGAGGTGGTGATATAGTATGGACCACGTATACATGGACAATAGACACATGGCCACCTTGATTAGCTACAATACATACACATGGTTTCAACAACATTATCAAACATTATGGTTCCAAATATTTGTTGATGCAAGTGCCCCATGTCTCCTTTGAACCAAAGGATGGCAATCTTTTCAAAGTGGAAAACAAATAGGTATGCATCAATGTCCCATACTAGATTAGCTAATTACAGGCTGCCGAGATTGAATGGTTGGGTTGACCGTAAGTGAAAGCCAAAGGGGCCACTTTGGAGGTAGTGGTGGCTATGGCCCTTGGTTCATGGGTAAATCCAACCTTTGTATAAGAAAGTGGAAATCGCGAACCTTGGAGGATGTGTGAACTTGCTACAACTCCCTTTGGAATTTCCATGAGAGAACCTATTATGATTGATCGGGTTACCTGTTCACAAGGAGAGTGTTGGCAACTCGATTCAACGTTTTCATCTCGACATATAAACCTTTGCAACACTCTATCAAGATCAAGTCAAAATATGGGGAAAGGAATTAAAAAAATAGAATATGAGAGAGAATCTGAAATCTACAAAAGCATGTAATGTTTTAAGTCATCTCAGAAAAGAATGCCCTAAGAAAAACAAGCTCCCCATGATGATAATCCAATTTGGACTAAAAAATCTCCGACCAACCTTCATGTGGAAGGATTGGTCAAGGTGGCTAGTCTAGTCGAGGAGGCGAGAGCCGACCCTTTGGAAACCTTAAAGACTAGTGAGATTTCTCTTCCCTTAGAAGAAAAGTTGAAAGAGTGGGATGGGGGTGATGTTGGAGCAAGTCAATCAAAAGAGTATCCTAAAGAAATATCACACCCCGCTAACATCCCCGGTTTGATTGTAGACTTGAGAAAATCTTGATTCCAGTCTTGGGGTAAATCTTTCCAATATTTAAAGCCTTCCCCACGAATAAAAGAAAGGTTTAAGGCTACTCCTAAGGATTAGGGAAATGTTCCTCCACTAATATCAAAGTTCAATATCTAAGGAAAGAGGAAATCCAAAGGAATTAAGTAACCACGAGGAAAGGAAAGAATAAAACAAAAGTTGGGAGGAACCTAAATCTCTAGGTAGGTGGCTTGATTAAAAAAACCAAAAGATGGGAACATAGAAAGAAGTAGCAAAGGGCTCCCAAAGGACCCTCCAAAAGCATTTCCCTATCATTACAAAATGAAGATCATCTCTTGGATTGTTCGGGGCTTAATAATGTTGGTATGCATAGCTTAGTTAGGAATATGAGAAAGAAGCATACCCACAATTTCTGCTCCTTTAGGATTTGTGCTTCAAATCTCAAAGAAAAGACAAGATTGGAATAAGGTTAACTGCATTGGAAGTAGTTTGAAAGGCACCGCTGGGTGGTATTGTGGTGTTATGGAACGTCCAATCCTTTGAGGGGATGGTCCTGTCTAAGAGAAATAATCATGTTGCCATTCTTTTAAGATATTTTCGAGTAATGTGGAGTGGATCTTGTCCAATATTTACGCCCTAACTCCAGACATGGGAAAAATTGTTTATGGAGGGAGCTGGTTGAATTTAGGAAGAATAGTGAGGATTGAACCGGATGGTCACTGAAAACTTCAATACCCCTCTTTCTCATTTGGAAAAAAGGGCGGGATCCATGATTTCAAAGATAGCATGAAGGATTTGAATGAATTCATATTTTGAAGTAGGGCTTGTGGATGTTGATCTCATAGGAAATCCTTATACTTGGTCTAATGGAAGAATAAGAGACAATTTAATTCAAGTTAGGCATGATAAGTTCCTTGTATCCTTGAATTGGGATACTCAAGTCAATAATATTTTGAATTCACTTTGTAGGATTGGATCAGATCACAACCTGATTGTTTTCTCTGGAGAAAGAATGACTAGAATCAAGAATCTTCCCTTCAGATTTGAAAAGATGTGGAATTCTTATCTAGAGTTGTTTGAATCCCTTAAATCCTAGTGGAATGAGCCTTTCTCAAGAACAAATATATACATTTTGGCCATGAAATTGAAGTACACTAAGTAAAATCTCAAAACCTAGAATAGAGAAGTGTTTGGTAACATTTTCATCCAAAAGAAAAACATAAAGAAGAATTGTGGAGGATTGAAGAAGAGATTAGAAAAGAAATTTCTAATGACATCCTAGTTAACCAGAAAAATAGCTCCTTAGCTCTTTCCACAACCTAGAAGCTAAGGAAAAAGCTTTCTCGAGACAAAAGTCTAGATGTAAGTGGTTAAAAGAAGGTGACAAAAATAAAAAGTTCTTTCATCAATTGACTTCTAGGAATATAAACACTAATAGAATATGTGAAATTGTCAAGGGGATGGGATGATATGCAAAGAGGAAGCAGAGGTGGATGAACAAATCATTCTTTACTTTAAGAGCCTTCTCTCATCTAACCCGCCTTTGAACCTTGTTAAAGAAGAGCAATTGCTTGGGCTTCTCCCAAAGTTGGTTAACCATTTCAAAACCTTTTCCATTCTCAAAATTTCATATGTTGAAGAAGTAAATTTTTTTATTTTATCCTTGGATGGGGATAAAGCCCTAGGCCTAGATGGTTATCCCCTATTCTTCTTCTAGCTATATTAGGATATTATTCATCTTAAGGTGGTGTTGGATGTGTAGGATTTTATCTCTTTTGGAACTATTCTATAGGAGCTAAACAAGACCTTTCCGATCCTCATACTTAAGAAAGTGGATGCCAAACAACCTAAAGATTTCAGGGCTATAAGTATCTACACCACTTTTTAAAAATATGCTCCAAAAATCTAGCTCAGAGATCTAACCTTTGTTGGAAAATCTTTTTGCTTGAATAAGGGGCCTTCACCTTTGGGAAGCAAATCACGGATGATGTTATCATAGCCCATGAATATATTCATTCAAAGGTGTCTAATTCATCAAGACAAGGCATGTTTCTCAAATTGGACATGAACAAAGCCTATGATAGGGTCCCCTAGAGATTCCTTTACATAATTCTTGATAGTTTTCGCTTAAAATTTGTTGTAAGAGGTTTGATCTCTGGCTTTATTTATTCTCATATGTTTTCCATTCTTATCAATGGCGTTCCTGGGGTTTTCCCAACTGGTAGAGGTTTAAAACGAGGAGATACCCTATCCCCGAATCTTTTCATTATGTTGGCTAAAAATCTAGGAAAAGTCTTGTGTATGACAAAACTCAAGGGGATTCAAATGGTATCCGAATTGCTCAACGTGGATCCAAACAATCGGTACTAGTTTGTGGATGATACCTTTCTTATGGG